>BQNB010034140.1:2903-47320 GCA_026074375.1 Tanacetum coccineum
ATTTTTTTAAAATACATTTGACTTCTCAAACAATGTCTACAGCTCTTTAAATAGAAAACGGGACATTGTTTGAGGGGGAGAGAATGTCAAATTTCTTCGTCATGATCAAATGAGCTCTAAAAAGGGAAAAAGAATTTAAACGATTGTTTGTGCCTTATGTGTTAATTGCTTATGCCTTTAGGGTGCAGTTTGCAAAAATTAGGTCTATAGGTATGAGAGATAAAACATTTAGGACTATGTGTGCTAGCTGTTTATCTTGAGTATTCCTTATAAAACTTAATGTGCAAAATTTATAAGTTGTGTAAACATAGGGGGCCAAATATGTCTAAATTGAAATTCATTTTTTACACATTATCAAACACAACCCGTCCCATTTCATACACCTCACTGTTCACTCTAACTCACTCACACACTCAAACACACACTCAAACACACACTTGACCCTTTTCGATCGAATCATTAACAACAAGTTTCTACTCCGTTTCAAATCTAAGGTATAACATCAATTTCGATATTCATTCCCTAATCAACTCGAATCCCTAAAAGAATTGTGGGTTTTCGTCATTAGTGATTATAACTGCCCTAATTACAAAATTAGGGTTCGTCAAATCAAGCAATGGTGAAAACGTGTAATTATTAGAGGGCTTTTGTAGTTTTAGGAATAATATGTGTATAGGTTAACATAACTTGATCATTTGTGGTGTTTTAAATGTGTTCTTGCTAGAATTGTGTTCGAAAATATTGTGTAAAATGCGAAATAATAAAACAACTTGATATGTTTGAGTATAAGATCGTTATGACTTAATGAATATGCTAGTTAAGAGTTAAAAAGTCGATAGGGCACAAAGGTTAGACATCGATCAAAATATAAAACATATGAATCGATCGAATGATTGGCTGTGTTGATCGAACGAGTGTTGTTTTGAGAGGATCGAACGAGAGATTTTTAATCAGGATCGAACGAGAGATTTTTAATAAGGATCGAACGAGTGACGAATAGTGTTGATCGAACGAGTGCTAAGTAATGTGAGGATCGAACGAGTGTCACTCAGACTTGATCGAACGAGTGGTTTTATGTGTTGATCGAACGAGTGTGTTTTTGTGTTGATCGAACGAGTGGCCATAAGCGTTGATCGAACGAGTGACCATAAGTGTTGATCGAACGAGTGGCTATACGTGTTGATCGAACGAGTGACCCTATGTGTTGATCGAACGAATGTATTTAAGAGTTGATCGAACGAGTGACTTTTTAAAAGGTGATCGAACGAGTGATTTTTTAAAAAGGGCGATCGAACGAGTGCTGCTTAACAAGGATCGAACGAGTGTTTTTTAAAACTGGATCGAACGAGTGATGTTTATATGTGATTGATCGAACGAGGGATTTTTTTAAAAAAAAGGGCGATCGAACGAGTGTTGCTTAACAGGGATCGAACGAGTGTTGCTTAGAAAGGATCGAACGAGAGCCATTTGACTTGATCGAATGAGTGTCTTACAATAAGGATCGAACAAGCACATATTCTAAGGGATCCGAAGAGTGTTACTCTTTGAGGACTCTCGAACGAGTAGAGTATCAACACTTTGACCAATTTTCGACCATAAACCACACTTAAGATCAAATTTTTTTCTAACTAGATTAAAATTCACAATTCTCTTTAGGTTAAAAATAGAATGTAAAAAGCTTGACAAAAACATGGTTTAACCTATATTCGCTTATTTGTTTGGATAGGTGCCTTTGTCTTACACGTAAGTGTCTATCTAAGTAGATTGATCCTCAAAGTGCTAAAAGTCATAGGGTTCTCATGTAATGCTATGATTGTGTTTTCTTTTAAATCTGCAAATCACCTTTTTCTTGAAAAAGACTCCTTGCCTCGATAACAGATCAGATTGCTTTGGATGACGCATTGGTGGCTCCTGCTGACCGACTCAAGATTGGATAAATGCAATCTTCGCTTGAGTTCGGATATTACATCCAAGGAAGCAACCCTTCAAGTGGTCTATGATGTGCTAAAGCTCACTCCGTTCTACAAAGCTTTCCAAGTCACTGCTGATGCTCCAGAAATCTATATGCAGGAATTCTGGGCTTCTGCTTATGTTCACAATCGATCGGTCCGATTCAAGATGAATAACAAGAAGCACATCATCGGTCTTGAGCAATTCAGGGACATCCTTCAAATTTGCCCTAAAGTCGGTAATAAGAAGTTTGTAGACCCACCTCTTGAGACGGAGATCATCATCTTTCTAGCTAGCCTTGGACACTCCGGAGATATAAGGAAGCTCTCTGACGTGAATGTCAATAAACTGCATCAACCATGGAGATCATTTGCTGCTGTAATCAACAAATGTCTCTGCGGAACTCCATCATATGACAGTCTTCGTCTCTCTCAAGCTCAAATCTTGTGGGGTATGTACAACAAGAAGAACGTTGATTATGCATATCTTCTGTGGGAGGACTTCATTTTCAAGATTGAGAACAAAAGTATGAAGAAGGGCAGTGCGATGTACTATCCTCGGTTCACCAAGTTAGTCGTCAACTATGTGATGGAAAAAGATCCTTCAATTCCTAGAAGAAACAAGGTCAATTGGCACTATGCCAGAGATGATCCAATGTTTACTACAATCAATGTTATATCAAGGAATGAAACCACTCAGTTGTACGGGGCTATCTTGCCAGTGGCATTAACCAACGAGGACATCCGCAACTCAGAATCCTACAAAGAGTATTATGCTATGGCTTCAGGAACAATTCCTCCTAAGACAAAAGGAAGCAAGAAGAAAGCTAATACTGATGCAATCCCGAAACAGAAGCCCCCCACTGCCCCCAAGGAAAAGAAGTCTGGAAAAGGAAAACAAAAGACTACAGAGCTGGAGAATATCTCTGAGGCAGATTTGACAGAGGCTGAGCAACTCAAAATAGTCACAAAAAGAAGCCGTCAAGAAACTCATAGCTCTCATGCTAGTGGTTCTGGAGCAGATGAAGGAACTGGTATTACACCAGGGGTTCCCGATGCTCCTGATTATGACTCAGAGGATGATATCTCTTGGAAATCAAGTGATGATGATCAAGAAGATGATGAGCAAGCTGAAGATGATGAAGATGCAGGTAAAAATGACATTAATGAGACTACTCAGGATGCTGAAGATGATGAAGATGATGAGCAAGCTGATGATGACGATGATGATGAACATGATGATAATAAGAAAGCTCAAGATGATGATGATGAAGAACTGACTGAGTCAGATAATGATGATGATGATTTTGTCCATCCAAAGCTCACAACTCATGATGATGAGATAATACATGAAGAAGATTCTGATGAAGATGATTCTAGTATTTCATCATCAAATGATGAAGATAGTGACGATGAAGATGAAGGAACAAATGTTGAAGGAGCAAAGATGCAAGAAGAGGCTACAGAGACAGAGGATCAAGGAAATGAGGAAGTCAAAGATACCAATGCCGATCTTGATGGAAGAGATAAAGTAATGACAGATGTTGAAGACACTCATGTGACCCTAACTCCGGTTAATCCTGATGGTCAACAACAGAGTTCGTCTGTATCTTCTGGATTCGTCTCCAGCATGCTGAATCCAAACCAAGATACTGGTGTTGATGATATTTTTAGACAACATACTGAAGCCACTTCTCTCATTGATACTAATGTAACAGCCATCATGGAGCCATTCTTCACTGAACAAATCAATCGCCCTCCAACACCGCATCCTATCATCATTCAACCACAACAACTACCAATTTTGACACCGGCAACTACTACAAGCTCCTCGCTACAAAATCTTCCTAACTTTGCCTCGTTGTTTGGCTTTGATCACAGACTGAAAGCGTTAGAAGATAACTTCTCAGAACTCAGGCAATCAAATCAATATGCTGAAGCGCTCTCCTCTATTCCTAGCACCGTTGAGCAATATCTAGCAAATAAAATGCAGGAAGCTGTGGACGTTGCAGTCCAATTGAAGTATGAAAGAATTCGAGAAGAGTCTTCTACTGCAAATCAACAATTCCTTGAGTCAATTGATGACGGAATGAAGAAAATCATCAAGGAACAAGTCAAAAAGGAAGTCTCCAAGATTATTCCAAAAGTCGAAAAGTTCGTAACCGATCAACTCGAGTCTGAGGTTCTGGTGCGATCATCAAAGGAAGCCAACACATCTCATGCTGTAGCTGCAAATCTGTCAGAATTAGAGCTTAAAAAGATCTTAATTGACAAGATGAAAGCTAACAACTCTATCAACAGGACTGACATACAGAGACAGCTCTACAAGGCTTTAGTTGAGGCGTATGAAGCTGACAAGATCTTGTTAGATACATATGGCGATACAGTCACAATTAAAAGACCTAGAGATGGGGCAGATGATGATGAAGAACCCTCCGCTGGAACAGACCGGGGGTCCAAAAGAAGAAGGTCAGGAAAGGAACCCGCTTCTACCAGTGCTCCAAGTGAAACGACAACCAAGACTGCAGGAAAGACTACCAGTACAGGATCTAAGACTCACAAGAAATCTGCTAGCCAATCTGCTCCAGTAGGGGAAGCTATGCACTCTACAGATGTCTTTAAAGGACCTGCAGACCAGGAGTTCGAAACAGGTGTCCAAGATGAACAAGCCGAAGAAGAGGTTCAACATCCTTCTGACTGGTTTCAAAAACCTACGAGACTACTTCTCTGATCAATGCATGAATATTTAGTTCTGCTGTTCATGAATCCTGTCCAACCTTGGCTAGCATTCTGGCACAAACATACCCTCAGAGTCGTTTGATAACTAAACCGATTCTACATTTGACTTCTCCGCTTTGTGCTAAACCGGCTAAATGTTCAAACTCTAACACCTGAATTGCTAGCTGGTCCAACATTTGAGCTGCTGAAAGGCACTTGCAAGAGTTTGACTGAATTGGAATATTTTTGTGAGGAGGTCTACAAAGCCACAACCGAGAAATTAGACTGGATCAACCCTGAAGGTCGCCACTATCCTCATGGATCTGCGACAGCCACTACCGTTAATTCCAAATTCTCAAGGTCGTCGTGTTATACCATTTAATCACTTCATCAATAACGACCTGGAATATCTACGTGGTGGTGTGTCAAGCCGAAAGTACTCTACTTCAGTAACGAAGACTCAGGCTGCAGATTACGGACATATCAAATGGATAGAAGACTTAGTGCCTAACTCGATGTGGAGTCAAACGATCGTCAAATACGACAAATTCGCCCTCTGGGAGTCTCGCATTGGGGCAAGAAGCGACGACAGTTCTATGCATTTGCAGCTTTAAGGGAATCAGCTCGGGACGTCTATTCAAAAAGACGGATCATTGCTGTCACAAAGGTTGAAATTGTCGAATGGCATGATTATAAGCATCTTGACTGGATTACAGTACGAAGGGATGATGATGTTCTCTACAAGTTCAAAGAAGGCGACTTTCACAGACTAAGGATCCAAGACATTGAAGATATGCTGCTTCTTCTTGTACAAGGAAAAGTGACAAATCTCAGCGTTGAAGAACGTATTGCATTTAATGTCTCCTTACGAATGTTTACACGAAGTGTTGTCATCCAGCGACGTGTGGAAGATCTTCAACTGGGTGTTGAAAGTTATCAGAAGAAACTTAACCTCACCAAGCCCGACACGTACAGATCAAATCTAAGAAGACAAGACGCTTATACTCCATACTCCGATCCAAGAGGATTCATCTACGAGAATAAAGACAAGAAGAACAGATTGATGCGCATCGACGAACTACACAAGTTCAGCGATGGTACTCTAGATGACGTTCGGACTGCTCTTAATGATCGCCTCAAGGGTATAAGAATGGCGTACTTGCCACAGACTTTTTGGAGCCAACGTGACAAGGCAAACGCAAGAGCTATGATCCAGGCGATTGACAAAAGGCTAAAGACAAGGAGGATAATGAGGAGCTTGGAGAGATTTGTCGGTGGACGACCATACGGGGGTGATCTACGGCTTCTACAAAGGACCATATGATTTATCATATGTTGTTCTCATCTGAAAAAGGTCAACCCTCGTCAATACACTTATCTTGTGAATATGT
This sequence comes from Tanacetum coccineum, assembly GCA_026074375.1. NCBI lineage: Eukaryota > Viridiplantae > Streptophyta > Magnoliopsida > Asterales > Asteraceae > Tanacetum > Tanacetum coccineum. The sequence goes on from BQNB010034140.1 coordinate 8,962, forward strand.
ACATTATTAGTGTAGACTTATTGGTGATAATAAGGAGTGCTCGAGTACAAAATTTTTCAAGAATTTCTTAGTGAATTCAAAATTTTTTAAATCATTGTACTCAGCATTATCTTATATACCCTCAAATATTAAGGGGGGGCATTAAAATGTTCCTTATATAAATTATGTAACATTTTGTACCTAAGCGTTTAATCAATTGATATCAAAAATATCAAGGGATTAACATTTTGGATAAGGGGAGAAAATGTGATTAAACTACATCTAATTTGTACTGAAATGTGATCATATAAAATAGACTCAATGCACTCCAACTTAGCATGTACTACGATTACGATGCACATATTAAGAGGGAGCTTTTAGTGATAATGAAAAACTCTCAAAGTGTAAAATCGTTTTGATATTTATATCAAATACTTTGATTGAACTTTTCAATGGTTTTTGAAGGATTATGATGGAATACCCAAAAGACCGACCATGTACTTAAATTTATGGAGTTATAAGGTGGTTAGGCATAGGTATTCAAATCTCATGATCCATCCAGAACCAGAGGGATCTACCCAGGGATATCTACTAGATAGTGTAGAAGTCCTTAGGTATGATACAAAAAGAGAAAAAGTAAAGTGAGAATAGGGAATAATGCCGACTGAGATGGAGCTACACTGAACAAACCAACAAGGTCTAGTTATGCGAAGTCTCGGTAAATGCATTGAAGGGTTGAAGAATAAAAAGAAAACGTAAGGAATAAAGGGTGAAAAATCAAGAAGCCCACCATACACATAGGCAAAACCTGGGTCAATACATATGCTGTCAGAAACACTCAGGTGTTGTCTGACATTGAAGACAGTCATGGACCCAGTGACGCTATGCACAACCCCCTCCCAGCTACTCAAAGTCAGAAAGACTTTGTTTCAAAACTCACGGAGATACACTCATTTCTATTGACTTTCTCACTCCGAGTTAGTTGATATTGAAAAGGTGGCACTCAGCTCCAGCCTCCGATCACTAAAACCAAAGTGCACTATTGAGTCTAATAGCCAAAAGAGATCATCAATAAATCTCATTAGACACTTGTCAAATTATTCTTGCTAGACACACAATGTGAATTACAAGATACAATTACGAGTCCTTTCCGCATTATCCTGTGATTTTTGCCAGAACATCAAGTGAATTCATTCACAATGAAGATGGAAATCCTGCTTGAGTCAACATCAAACAAGCTCATGGTAGGTAACTTGTGCGATTCTTTATGAATCAAACTTGTGACAACTGGAAAGAAACGATGTGCAATTCTATAAGAAATACAAACTTTGTTTTCCCAGGAAATGGATCAACGGTTGTTAGTGAATTTGAAATGACAAACACTCTCCAATAGAGAGCATAAATTCTCGTGTGTCCCACAAAAACAATTTTTGTAAGTGATACACCGATGATTTTCAAATCAATTTTCTATATCAATCGGTGAGATAGTAACTCACTGGTTCACTCTTATCGTGCTGTCTGCTTTGAGACGTTCCGATAATGAGAACATGCTGAGTACGATGAATCTAATACTTATGTGTTAGAAAGATTCAAAACTACAGCTGGAAATCCTGTCAAGAAGATTCTTCTTAAATTGAATCTATCTGATCACAGGTCGATCCTCACGGATCCGATGGTTTCTCCTCAACTAAACTGGACGAATGACAAAAGCCATATTCGTCCCTGCTGTTTTATTTATTGCTAACTGTTTTATGCAGGCTATGTAAAATGGTGGTGGAGGTTCCTGATTCCAGCTGGCTCACAAGATCCATAACCACATGCTCATACCCGACCGACAAACATAAAGTCATCATGAAAGCTCAAGTACATGTTTCAAGACTTCCGCTACTCTGATACCACACATCTTTCTAGAAGTGTCAAAGTGTTAAAGTTAAAGAATTTCAAGAAAGATGCAACATTAAAGCTTTTCAAGAATGGTATGAGCATGTCGGTCCAGAAGTCGCAAGTCCACAAGGTGGCAAAGTTACAAGTTGGCGTAGAGATTATGCTTGGTTGATGATCTCAAGATGCTCAAGATCACTATGTCAAATACAAGTTCAAGGAACAAGCTCAAACCAAGAAGTCAATGATCACAACAACATATTCACAAGAGAAAGTCAAGAGTACGAGCTAAAGACTAGGGATAAAGCATAGTATGCTAGGCTTAAAGTTTGTAAATTGGAGTGACCTCCCTTAGGGGGAGATTGTTGGAAACACGAAAAGTGTCGGTCACTTCCAAAGTTGTAATAGTCTTAGCTCGTAGTTAGTATAAGGATTAGATTAGTAATCTAGTCCGGCCCAAGGCCCATGGGTGGCCCAACTCCAGCCCATGGCCGGCCTCTATGTAGTATAAATACACCCTCTCCTAGTCTTGGAGAGGGTTGGTTGTTTCATTTGTTACACACACTTTCATAATACATTCATCCATTTTCCATAATCTTTTTCTCTAACAATCCAACCCACATCTCACTTATTGTTCTTGGTTGATCTTAGATTACTAGTATTCTACAATATACTAAAAAAATCTGTCTTAAGCTTTTATGGAAGATAATCATAACATGGAAGGGCTTATGGGTTTGTACTAGCTTCTGCTAGAGCTTGTTGATAAGCACTTTTGAGCATGTGTTATCCTTGTTTTGTGCAAAGGATCAAGTGAGTTTCACTTTTCTCATTTTAAGCTTATTTCCTGTTGCTTATTTTTATCTGCTTATTATCTGCTCATTCAGTGCTTATTGTTTGCTTATTATTACTTAATCATGCTTAGTTTGCTTAGTTTTAGCTTATTTTTAGCTTAGAAATAGTTTAATTCAAGTTTCTAGTTAATGCTGTTTGATTTAAGTTAAAACTGCTTATATAGATTTGCTTATTTCTAGTGCTTATTTCCCTTAGATTTTTGCTTAATTAACATTTATATGCATTAATATTAATCTGTTTCATCATTTTATTGCTTATTGAAGTCTGTTTTAGCCTTTAATTAGATTTCTCATTTTTTAAAGGGTGTTTGGGTCAAGCAATATTGATATAGTAAATGCTAGTGTATGTTGTGTTTAGCCTCAATTCAGTCTTCATTAGCTCTAATTTAACCTTGACATAAGTTTTATTAAGTATTGAAGTTAGTTTTATCAAAGTTCCATGTCTGCTAGTTTATGTGTTGATTCAAACAGGTTATTCATTAAGTTCTTTAAAAATGCATTTGAGTAGTAGTTTTATTAAACTAATGTAGCTTAGTTAGTCTTAATGTGAATCTGTTTTGAGTTGGTTACCTTGGAAATTGCATGTTAAGCATTTTAGCCATAATCATTCTAGTAGTGTTTCCTTGTTCTTAAAAGTCTGGTAGATCAATTTAGGTCCTTTTTCTAGCTTTATTTTTTAGTCAATTTTCTTAACTTTTACTTATTTGAGATTATTGAGCTTAGTCCTAAGACTGTTTTTAATATTTAGCTTTGAATTTAGCTTATTGAGTCTGAAAATTCAAGTTGAAATCCGTCCTTTATTTACAAAAGCCAAAAACAACTAGTGTAGTCTGTCTCTTTCTTTAATTCTTTTCCTAGCTTATTTTCTTTTTCCTTTTGCTTAATTATTGCTTATTTGTGTTCTTAGAATAGAAGTCTTAAACTGTTTTAGGTTATTCAGCTTGTTTATTTGGCTGATTTAGCTTTCATCTTAGCTTAAATGTCTGTCAAAAGTCCTTTTTAATTCCTTTTTTTTGGTTATATGTCTTAAGGATTTTAGTACTTTTAAGCTTATTCTAATTGCTTAATTCCTGTCCTAAGTGCTTATTAGGTATTAGTCTAGGTCTTTCTTTAGCTTATTTGTTTTCTTATTTTCTTTTTGAGTCCTTTAGTCCAAATAGTTTTAGCTAGTTATGTATTAGCTTAAAAACCAATTCTGTCATTTTTATAAGCTTATTTCTAGCTTAATCTTAGGTTTTGTAAAAAGCTCTTTTTTTAAAGATTGTTATTTTTTGCTTATATTTCGGCGTTTTAAAAAGAAAAATAAAAAAAATGTTTTATAAAAAAAGAGAGGCCACAGGGGTCGAACCTGTGACCTCTCCTTTCATAGCCAACACCTTAACACACCACACACTCACCAACTGCCCTGAGTTCTTTTTCATTTAGACTTTACCACATTTATTTCTTAACCCTATTTTATCAGTTTAAGCTATAAGCCCTTTTCGGCTTATTTTCAGCTTATTCCATTAAGCTGGTAGTTCCATTTTATTTTTCGTAGGATTAGTATTGTCTTAAGCATTTTTCCTGAATTTTTTGTAATTTTCCAAATTAGTTTAGTATTTTTAATTATTTTTTTAGATTAAATCAGTTTTTAATTCATAATAAATAAAATAAAAGTCTAAAAAATATAATTCTTTTTTTAAATTTTCTTTTATCATTTAGGACCTTTAAAAATTAAATGTGCTTTTGTAGGGTTTAAATTTGTTAATTTAGGTTTTAGAGTCGCGTTTTAAATTCCCGTTATCGTTTTTGGTTTAAATATTTAATTGCTTTCATTTTAGGCTTGCTTTTACTTGTTTTTGTATCTTATTTGTAGAAATAGAATTAGAATAAAAAAAATTATTAAATCATTCAAACACGCGATCACGAACTTAACCTCGATTTTCAATTCACACATCGTCTGGAAACGAAACAGAAAGTTTTTTTTGGGTTTCACTTTGGTTAAAAGTAATTCCTTCTTTAAAAACCTTACGGAATACTTACTCGCTTCATCATTTGATATTTTGGTTATATATTATATATATATGTATTAAGCAATTATCACTATATATACATGTATATATATATATACATGTATATATATATATATATATATATATATATATATACATGTATATATATATATATATATATGTGTGTGTGTGTGTGTGTGTGTGTGTGTATATATGTGTGTGTGTGTGTGTGTATATATATATATATGTATGTATGTATAGTTAAAATTAAAGAATCAATTTTTGGTGCCGCTGCCGAGGAGGTGTGTGCGATTATCGTGTTTACGTTTGAAGATTAGTGTTTGAAGACCCTTCCTCGTGAAGTTATCACTTTCATTTGTGAATATTTTCAAGTAATCAAAAATACCAAAAAAATTGAAAAACAACAAAATCAACCGTTGTATCACTTGTGATTTCGGCTCACCTTTAGATTACAAACTATAAGAGAGGTATAAGGAGGGTTGATCCGACGAACTTCGACCCGAAAGGAGAAGGTTTTTAAAATGCTTCGCGCTTACCCGCTCCTCCGCTTCTTTGTGCGTTTTCTAAAGAGCTACCGTACACTTGTTCGATTATCGGTTACCAAAAATATTTTTCTTTCTTATGTATTTTGCTATAAATTCTTCTCTATCCTCTTATTCATTTAATTCTTATCTTCTTTACCCTCTTATTCGTTTAATTCTTCGACATGTCTTCGTATAACCAGCCCCAGTACGAGACATATTCTTGTGAGTTTTGTGGAAACGATGCTCATTATGGTTACGATTGTCCACCTCAGGTCCTGTTTGTCTACAATCAGGACCCGTGTTTCAATCAAAACTTTGATAATTTTCCACAAACTTCATGAAGTTTCCCACAAAAATTTCTTTGTTGTGAGAATTGCGGGGGTCCTCATGAGACTTTTCAGTGTCAACCAATGAACCAAAATTTCTATAATTCTAATTCTTCCGGTTTTGACCAGTTCCAACCCTCGCAGTATTCCGACGTTCATCAACCTCCTGAAGAGATAAGTATCGAGAAATTAATAATAATGATGCAATCCTATTATGAAATAATGAGTCAACGATGTGAGCAGGAGGCTATTCTTTTACAAGAGCAGGCAGTTGAGGAAAAACATGAACTGTTAGCTGAAGAACAGGCAGCTAATCCTTCCAAGCCTTCATCCGTCTCATATTTTTACAATGTTGACTATGATAATATTAGCACTCCGTCTACTACTTATACTGTTCATTTGACCATAGGTGCTACTATTATTACTAATCCTTCCGAGCTTATGCGATGTATCTATCATAATCATGACATTTTCTATAATGGTGATGATAACGAGGAACTTTTTCCAAATGAAGTTAAAAGAATTCAACAAATTCTTGAAAGGACTTCATTTGAAGCAATCACACCCGACTTTTCGATTACGGACTCTTTAAGTATGGGGGATGAGCATCTTAGCACTATTCTGGAAACGGAATCGGACGAATTAATAAAGTCTAGTGTTGAGAACCTTGTCCCAACCCCAAGAGAGTCTGAGGATTTATCCGATATTGAAAGTGAGTGTAATGTGCCTGTTTGTGATGATTTGCAACTGTCTCTAATCCTCTCTTTGATGTTGACAACGATTTTTCCTCTAGAAATGACAAGTCATTTTCTGATGAGGACGTTCCGAAAGAAAATTTCAAAATTTTTTCGAACCCTCTTTCTGATGAAGAAATCATTTCTACTAAGATAGATCTGCATCACTTTAATGCCGAGTCTGATCTTATAGAATCCTTGCTTAATTAAGACACTTTGATTATTTCTTCTCCTAAGTTTGATTCTCTTCTCGAGGAGTTCTCCGGTGAACTCGCTCATATCGATTTAATTCCACCGGGAATTAATGAAACCGACTTTGATCTTGAGGAAGAAATTCGTCTTGTTGAGAAATTGTTGTATGAAAATTCATCTCCTCGACCTCCGAAAGAATTCTATTCTGAAAATTCTGATGCTATAATCGAATCTTTCTCTCCATCTCCTATCCCCGTTGAGGACAATGACTCTCTTATGGAGGAGATCGATTTATTTCTTACTCCGGATAACTCGATGCCACCGGGCATTGAGAATGATGGCTATGACTCTGAAGGGGATATCCTTTTCCTTGAAGAATTGCTTAGCAATGATTCCACTTCACTTCCTGAAAATAAGTCATTTCATTTTGAAGTTCCATCATCCTCTCGTCCTCCTGCAAAACCACCAGATGATGATGAAATTGAGCCCGATACGGGACTTTTGTCTGCCAAAGTGGTGGGTGATATTTCTAAACATTATGTTCTTATGCCTAGACTTTTAACCACCCAACCCACCCTTTTTCCAGTAATTGACACATTGCTTTCATTTTCATCCAAAAATGAGGAAAAAGTTCATCTCTTATCTCATCGTGGCTTTAAAACTTTTCCGCTTTCTTCTGAAAGCCCGATGATGACTCATGGAGGGGACAATCCTATCTTGGATGTCCCGTATCTCCATTTCTATCCCCCTTGACCAACTCAAGTATGGGGGATCGAGTCAGGCTCAAGACTCAGTGAACAAAAATAAGTGTTTCATGGGTGACAACCCATGCTTATCCTAATATAATAATAGTAGTAATGAATAAGTGTGTTGTGAGGAGGCTCGCCTCTTCCTTTCTCGTGTTTTGTGGTTTTTGTTGTATGTCCAGGATTGCCCCGGATTATGAAGCCTCTCGTGCTCGTGGTTTTGTCCTTCGTTCACTCGAGCTTCAATCCTTAGCATGATTATGGGAATCCAATATCCTAAATCTTATCGACTAACGTTTATCTTTGAGCATACTTAATAAACGGCTTTAGATTTACGTAGAGACCCTTCTTAAAACATTGAGGACAATGTTCAATTCTAGTATGGGGGATCTATCGATTTGATTGTGCATGCAGTCGTTGTTTTCACGTAATCTCGTTTTTACCACCAAAATACCAAAAAAATAAAAAAATTTAAAAATTTTCAAAAATAAAATAAGTGTTTTATCACAATGTTGACTTTCCTGCTGGGTAGAATAAGAATAAATTTTGACTCGATCGAGTGTGTTGAGCTCTTAGCTTTGTCCCTTAACCGTTATAAACTTGACTAAGCATTCGCGAATTTTTTTATTAAAGATTTTAAATTTGCGAAGAACGAGAAATGATAGAGTTGAATATAAGTTGGATGCTAAACAAGGATTAGTTGGAATTCTTAAGAGCTCATAAGTGTAATTTGTGGGTTTTTCTCCCATAAGCTCCTAACCTGACTAATAATATGTGCTCTTTTCAAAAATTAAACTTAAATCAATAATTTTTAAATTCAAAATTTATTTAGTCTTAGTTCAAATTTATACTTAAATTTTCTAAAAAGAAAATTTCTCTATATATATCGTTAAAAATGAGTAACAACAATAATAATAAAAACTGTGGGCTGATAAAAGTTTGTTGCATCTTGCAGGCTCACAACCGATGTTGCAGCCTTCTAAATAAGGCCCATAGTAAGAATAATAATCCGAGACTGATAAAAGTTTGCTGCATCTTGCCGGCTCACAACCGATGTTGCAGCCTTCAAAAAGGTCAAGGATTTCCTTCGTTTAAAAGGTATAAGTATAATTATATTAATGTTAAGTGTGATTTAATAAATATAGGGAAAATATCTTTTTCTTAAATTTAAATATGCTTTTGAACTAAGACTATTTCATTTTAACTTGTGATTTTTCTAAATGAATTGTTTATTTAACGGGAAGCCTAAGAGTTTTTGAAACTAAAGGTCCGTGAGTCTCGATACTAGTCTCTGTGGGGTGTCAAAAGCCTGGTCACTTAGCCGCAAGGTTAGGATGTGCCGAGACGAAAGTCGCTACATGGGATGATCTCGCCTTCAAACTCATTATTCTTGGGTAGAACGTGAAGCATAGAAATATTGCAATTTTCTTATTAAGGTTGATCCATGGTTGAAATTCGAAATGGCACATTCACCTACTATATAATAATTGTCGGGAGTGAAAAGTTCCACAAGTTACAAGTACGAGTAGTGTTAGCATCTTACCTTATATTTAACGGTGATTTCGTTTTTAAGCTTGGTTTGGGACAAGTGAAAAATCAGGGACGATGAATTTATCCTTTTTTGGGCATTTTAGGATTAAAGTACTTCTTGTTCTGTGACCCTAAAAGTTATAAAAATAACGAAAGTCCAAACATGTTAGTTAGTTGCTTAAAAAGAAAAGTACAAAAAATGAGAAAAAGGAAAAATACAAAAATATGTGTGGTAATTAGTGTAAATATTTTAAAAATGGTCAAAACGGGGCTTTTCAAAGCTAATGATTCTTTAATTCCCCTTGATGAACACTTAGCTACTTTTTGAGGTAATTAGTCGAGGGGGATTAAGATTCTTGATTTTCTAAAGTGTTTACTTATGGCATTGGGTGAGGACACGGCAATAGTTTAGTATGTGGGATTTTGGTATGTGCTTAATTACACATACCTTTTACCTATTAAAACGAGACTAAATGACCAAAAACAGACAAAAAATGCCAAATATATGCTTGTTTTGCTTTATATACTGTATAGGTATCGAATATTCACTAAAGGACAAAAACGAAGCCAAAACCGACAAAACCGAGCACGAGATTAGAAAGAGCATAAAAAGTCCAAAAGTCAAAGTCAACAAGTCAACAAGTCAAAGACGAAATCGAAAACGAAAAAATCTTAAATGGACCAACCCGCACCTATTTAATGGGCCGGGTCATCCCATTAAGACTTTATCTAAAAGTCTTACAAGTAAAAAAAAAGCCCTAAACCCAAACCGGCCCAAATATAAGCCCAACAATACTTAACCATTACACCCTTAACCCTTTGCACCATTAGTCCTTATGGGTTTTCATAGTTAGTCCTTAAGGACTAACACTGCTAGTCCCTATAACTTTACACAGTTAGTCCTTAAGGACTAACACCAATAGTCCTATCAACCCTTAAAGATTTACACCGTTAGTCCTTAAGGACTAACATGGTTAGTCCTTATGACTTAACAACACTTACCCCGTTACCCCCGTTAAACTATGTTATCCTAAAACCCAGTTAAACCTTTTCCCGCCAAGTCATTGTTCATCCCTCTTCCCCGAAAACCCATCACCATCCTTGTGACCCTACTGTTCACCCATCATTCTCATAACTCAACCTCACTTCACAAACCTCCAATTCCACCTTGGCAATCCCTTAAGCTTTGATTCTTTGATGAGACATGGACCAAAATCAAGGGCTTAGATCATAGAACTTGGAGAACAAGATAAATGGATGGCTATGATGAAGACTTTGAGCTCACTCATACAAGAAACGCACCTACAAAGGCTCAAATGGGTATATAAGTGTGTGTGTTTTCACACAGTAGGCATCTAGTGTAATTTAGTTTAGGAGTAATGTAGCTTTAATTTTTAGCTTATTTACCAGCTTATTTAACTTATTGTACTTTTATTTTCCAAGCAATGTACTCTGTTAAGAAGTTTTAATGAAAATTTTGTTTTAAGTTTAATCATCTTTCAATTTTGTTAAAAGCTAATTTGTTATCTTAAAAGTCAATTTTAACAAGCTCATATAAGCTCTCTTATATTCCTGTGTATCTTAGATAAGCTTTTTCAAAGGCTTATCTAAGCTTTCATATCAAAATCACTCAAAAACTACCACAGTTGAGCTTTTGGATGATAAGCCAGACAAGGATGGGCTTATGGGTTTTACTAGCTTGTGAAAACAAGCTAGAGCTTTGTAGATAAGCTCTAAGAGCACTTTAATCCCTTGTTTAAGCAAAGGGTATTGTAAGTTTTATTTTTTACTTTTATAGCTTATTTTACTGTTGGCTTATTTTACTGCTTATTTTTGCTTATTATTGCTTATTTATGCTTATTATTATTGTTTAATGCTTATTTATGATTTCTTGTAGTTTAAATCTTATTTGTTTATGTTTCAAGTTGAAACTGTTAGTTAATTCACTTAATACTGCTTATATGTTTTGCTTATTTTAAAGTGCTTATCTGTGGTTGAAATTTGCTTAATATTGCTTATTATTCATTGTTCACCATCTGTCTTTAAAAATCTTTGCTTAAATCTTTAAAAGCCAAGTTTAAAATGGATATGAGAAACTAAAAGGGGTGTTTGGGTTAAGAGGTAAAATGGGTCAAAAGGAGTTTTTAAAAACTGTTTGGGTCATTAATCCAACTTTAACAATCTTTTTTTAGTGGTTTTAATTTGTTTTGAAAAGTTTTTAAAGTTAAAATCAAGTTTTAAGGTGTTCTCTACAAGTTCTTAAAGTCTGTGGTCTTAAAACTCTTTAGAACTACTTATTTTCAATTCTTGCTTAAAGATAGTTTTAAGGTCTTGTTTGTACTTTAATTTGTGTCTAAATGCAGAAGTACAAAAAAGTTGGTTAAGTGTGCTTGTGAATTGTGAAATTGGTATTCAATCTGTCAAAGTTTTATTTCAAGTTTTAAGTTTTAAAAAGCTATTTTTCAATTACAAATTTAGCTTAGTTAAAGTTTGTTTTAGCTTCTAAAATTGATAGCATAAGTATTTTGTAGTATAAGCTTAATATGTTTAAGTGTTTTTGTGGATTTAGAACTGCTTTTTCTAGCTTATTTGAGGTCTGCAAATAAGCTATATTGTCTTTTAAAAACCAAGTACTTAGTTAAAAACAGCTTTTTAGTCCTTGCTTTTTCTAGCTTATTTCTTTTCCTATTTGCTTAATTTTTGTTTTCATGTGCTTATTGAGTCTCAAACTAAATTTGTTTTCAGTTTATAGCTTATTTCCTAAGCTTAGTTGTTCTTAATTATAGCTTAAAAGTAGTAAGTTAGCATGCTTATCTGTTTTTAAAACGCTTTCTATCCTTAAGCTTTTCAGGCCTTTCTAGCTTATTTTATTGCTTATTTTTTGTTAAAAGTGCTTAATAGGTTTAGCTTATTTAGCTTATTTGTCTTTCCTTGTTGCTTATTAAGTCTAAAAAAAGCCTAACAGTTAGCCTTTTGTCACTTAGCTTAAAACCAAATCTGTCACTTTTCTTTTGCTTATTACTAAGCTTATTTTTAGTTTTTATAAAAAAGTTGTAGCTTTAAAAAGTGCTTATTTTCAGTTGGTTTTTAAGATTTTCAAAAACGTTTTCAAAAAAAATGGTTTGTAAAAAAAGAGAGGTCACAGGGGTCGAACCTGTGACGTCCCCTTTAACATACCAACATATTTAACACACACCCCCACTACCACTCGCTCTTGGGTCTTTTTCGTTTATTACTTCACACAACTTTTCTTTTAACCACATTTTTACCATTTTAGCTTTCAGCTTTATTTAGCTTGTTAACAACTTATTTCAATAAGTTATTTTGACCATTTTATTTTTCCTAGATTTAGCATAGTTCAAAGTACTTGTCATAAAAAATTTGAATTTTCCAAATTAATTTAGTATTTTTAATTAATTTTTTAGATTAAATCAGTTTTTAATTCATAATAAATTAAATAAAAGTCAAAAAAATATAATTCGTTTTTCTAATATTTTCTTTTATCATTTAGGACATTTAAAAATTAAATTTGCTTTTGTAGGGTTTAAATTTTAGAATTTAGGTTTTTTAAAGCTCGGGTTTAGATCCCGTTATCGTTTTTCGTGTTTTAACTTTAATTGCTTTCGTTTTAGGCTTGCTTTTCCTTGTTTTTGCATCTTATTTGTAGAAATAGAATCCCAAGTTAAAAAAAATTATCATTCAATCACTCGACCACGAATGTAAATTCGATTCTCAATTCACGCCTCGTCGGGAAACGACCCGGGAAGTTTTTTTTTGGGATTTTACTTTGGTTAAAAGTAATCTCTTAAAAACCTTACAGAATACTCACTTACTCTCCTTTTAATTGATATTTTGATACTAGTTATATATATATATATATATATATATTATAATTAAGTTTTTAGAGATCAGCTACAAAGTTCCTAATATTCCTAAAACTCCATAAGACTTGCTTGCAAAAGGTTTGGTTGGCAATTATTTAAAACATGAGTGACTAAACATAGAGTATGTTTAGTTTAGAGAAGGTGGTGGTGGTGGTGGCGAATTTGGTGGTGGTGGTTATGAAAGCATGTGTTCAATGCAAGAAAGCATGTATTGAATTTCATCTCTCAAGCCAAAGATGAGGGTTCGGTTGTGAATGCAATATAGGCATGAATTACCGTGATGTTCAAGAAGTTTCCATTGAAATAGGATGACCAAAGAGGAGGCGAGGAGGTTGATGGCGTATTGAATTGAATCAAGTGAGTTAATTGGGTCTTGAAGGGTGAGAGTGACGTCCATTAATCCACTTTCTTGAGTTGGAGGTGGTGGAGGTACTCTTGGAGGAGGAGACATTGATGAGTTCAAATAGCCATAGGTTGATGGTGATGTGGAGGATGTTGGTGATTTGGTTTTGTAATCAATAGAGGATGAAGAAGTAGCTATGGTGGATGGAGTTTTTGAGGGTGCATTTAGGGCACTTGATGATAAGTCTGGGTATTTATGGTAGGGTTTTGGTTTGTCATCATTCAGTGATGTCATTGAATAATTTTTTTAGTGGTATGTTGTAGCCTTTTTGGTCTTTTGGGCGGTTTGGAAATGGAGCTTTAGTGGATTCCCAGGAGGTATATGGTGGTTGATAAGGATGAAGAAGATGGATGAAGCGGGGTGGTAAACAATTTGGAGGAATTTATTGGAATATAAATAGGTTGGAAATGGATTGAAATTTTGAATTAGTTTAAGAATTTCCAAAATGTGTTCAAGTTTTCTGGGTAAGGGTAGCTGAGGCTAGATAATAAAGAGTCAAAAAGCAGAAAGAAACAGTAAATCCCGTGAACTGGATGGTCGTCCCCCTTACCTATGGTGTCGGCCCCCTTATTGATAAGGGGACCGCCCTTATGAGCTAAGGGGACCGCCCATCTGATACTTTTCAGATGGCTAAAAATTTTATTTTTGCTAAAATTTTGTAAGAAAAGTTTTGTTTTGTTGATCAATTTGCAGCAAGTCCTATGAGAACATATGCATGAAACAAATATATCATATATGCATGCAACTAGTTTAGATATATGAGATAAATATAAACATAAAGAACATACTAATAACACATAAGAATTAGAGGTTCTAAGAAAGCTAAACAAGTTCACATCCTTCCGACTAAGTCGGGTTGTCATCACGCACGTAATTAAACATCAACAAAGTCCTAAACAAGTTATTTTACCGAGCTAATCACCATTTAACATCTTCATTTATTTTTCTTTCCGAAGACTCCTTACAATGCCTTTGACCGAATGGATTGATCCACCTCTAACTTCTTCATGGATTTGTTGCGTTTGATTGAGCAAGGTAGTTTGTCGCTCGAAGAGAAGATCATCATCTTGTTGAGAAGAAGTGGGAATGTCGTATTTTTCGTAATTCAGTGGTGAGAGGAGTTAGATAGTGCGTGGTACCACACCTTGAGACGGGGTCCACTCCCCTCCCGGTAGATGGGGTACTAGCATGAGAATCATCATTATCTTCATCGTCATCTACATGGTGAGATGAAGATCCATAATGATAGGCGGACGATGATGAGACGGAGTGTCAAGATTTTGGATTTCCACGATCACTTTGAGGTTTATGAGTTTGTTTTAGAGCAAGTGGACGCATCACTCGATCAACAACATTGTAAATGCCGTTATCTAGATAAGGATAATGTTCCATGACGCATCGAAAAAGACGAGTCAAGAACATGCCATAAGGAATATTGGCATTTGGAGTACCCCGAGCACATTCAATTCATTTGACAAAGAATTAAGCAAGATTATATTGTTCTTCGACAACAATACAATACAACATGTGAGCGAGACTAGCCGAAAGATGGTCCCGATGACCTCCTAGTCCGAACACATTCTCACGAATGAGTTCTTCCTAACGCTTCATGTCTTGTCTTAATTCTTTAGTAAGAATTTGATTAGGAGTGAGAACGAGATTTTGGCTTTTGATGGTGCGGTTCAACTCGACACATTCCAATTGAAGAAATCAACGAATATCTTCGGGAGTAGGAAGATTTTTATAATATGGTCCCTCAGTCTCTTGGAAGAATGCAAGAGATGTGAGATCCCATTCGTTTGTGAAGACGGCTTGACCATTATATGGAATTCTGAGAATTTGACCGAATTGTGCGAGTGAGAGAGTGATAAATTCATGTTGAATCATGAACGAGATTAGAAGATAACCGTACTCATCGGTTAGACTTTGACTTGACTATAAAAGTCTAGAATGAATCGAGGAACGATTGGTTCGTTGATCTGGAAAAGACAATTGAAGCGAACGTTGGTGAACAATCGCTCAATGTCGTTGGATTTGTAATAGAGTTGATCCACGACTCGACCCTCGTGAATGCAATGGTTTTCGATGGGTTTATAGAATTAAGCAAGGACGGGAGAGAAACCGGGTATTTCCAGATACTTTGGGATATATGATTTGGGTACGGGAGTATCACCAATCAATTGCTCGAGGCATTGTTTATCACTAAACAAGACAAAACATACAAAATCGGAAATATTACTACAAAAGAAATTGTATATAAAAAATGACGTTTAAAAAAACAACATATGTGGACAAAAATTACTTCGACTCAATAAAAAACCTTAGAAGTAATCCAATTGTTCTATTTTAATGTTTGAACTCAATCTAGAGTATCAAAAATAAATATATTGAGTCTATTATAACTTCGACCACCTAGTGTAATCTCGTCAATATTTTGATTTAATTAAGTGGAACGCTAATGTGGGATTATTTCAACTTTAGATTAAATTCTATGAATGATCAATACGCTTCTTTTTTTTACGAAAGACTTGATGAAGAGCATAGAAAGATATACATTATGTTGTATATTTCGTTCCGAATAATACTGGGTCATTTTGTGACTTATTAAAAGTGAATTATGTTACTTTCCTTTTGACTACTAAAAACGACATTTTAAACTCGATAACCCAACGCTCTCTTAATTTAGAGATTTGATTTAATATATATAATATTTATATATATATTTCTCTCTCTCTTTAATATATATATATATATATATATATATATATATATACATATACATATATATATATATACATATATATATATATATGAATTATATATCTTGATGACTAATACGAGTTTGTTATGTGTCTATACACGTGAAAAAAAATTAGTGATGGTCATTTCGACTCTAGACTACGATCTTAGGAAATGAACCAAACACCCCTTTATTTTTGAAAACCTTGACCAATGATGTCGAAAAATATATATTGAGATATGTATGTTTCAATAATCAATATATGATCATTTTAACGTGTTTTTGGCTTGAATCAACAATGTATAAGTTTTTGTTTTGAAAAATTGATAATGTATATATATTCTTATGAAAATTTCAACAATTTTTTTTAGTGATTCAATCCTATTGGAAGTTTCAAATTCTTATTACTACGGGAATCATTATAGTTATGAATTACCTAGACCTAATCACAAAAATATAAAAGTTACAAAAATATGAAAAATACCAAATTTTGATTAAGAGCAAAATTGGATGAAGGAAAATCTTACAATAGATGTTGTTAATCACGTTGTTGGTGTTTACCTCTTGCGAAATAGGATTGATTTTGAGTTTGGAGGTTGGATTTTGAAGTTTTGGTGTGTGTGTGTTCGTCAATGCAGTAGCAGGGGAAGAGGGAAAGATGAAATGGTGTGTTTGGTAATGGATTTTGCAAAAGAGAAGGCTATTTGGCGAAATAAAGCGGCCGACCCCCTTAGTGATAAAGGGCCCGCCCCTTTTAACACGGTCGGTCCCCTTAGAGATAAGGGGGCCGCCTATCAGACGACCAAGATTTTCTTGATTTTTCGATTTTGACTAGTTTTGTCAATATACAATTATCAAAATACGTCGAGAGATACTAGTAATATTATTTAAGATAATCTAGTTGTCAAAAAATGACGTCGAAGATAAAAAGAAAACACTTGACACATTTAATCAACTTTTCGTTTAATTAAATGAACTTACATAACATCTGATGAAATATTTAGGTTTGTCAAGAATTTTAGACCGAGAAGAGGTTTAAAGATGATTGACGAAATTTGATTGACATTTTAATTAACCTTTCGCTAATTAAAAATACTTTGATTATTTTGGATGAGATAATTAAGTTGTCAAGCCGAGAGAAGATTTAACGAAGATTTAGTGACGTTTTCAATAAACTTCTTGTTAATTAAATAAATTTAATTACTTCATATGAAATAATTAATTGTCATGATTTAGAGTGTTTGCGCGGAGAGAGATGATTAATACGTGACGATGAAAATGAGTCAAAGATCGAGAGAGGACGTGTGTGACTTCTAAGTTTTTTTTTCTTGTTTCATACAGGTTTCGATAGACGTGTTTCACTTGTCAGACCATGTAGCGAGACGGATGTCGTCAGTAGAGGGGAGTTTGTTTATCCCATTAGTTGTTTTGATGTTCATGCCCCTTCCGGCCCTTGAGTCTGATGTAAAACTAATCCTACTTCTATGTTATTATACCCACTAACTCACTTTTTTCATCTACGATGATTTCACTTACAAGTGGTCATAGAAGATTTTATTTTAGAAATGTACCATAGAGAATCCTTATTCACTACGTCATGAGCAATTTCATGCTTTTTACTTAATTCTAGATAACTATTCAAATGGCATTTCTAGTTACTACTTTCTCAAGCTTAATATATATTTTATTATCTATAACAGATATTACTTGTAGCATGTTGACACATAATTATTTAACAATTAGCACGTAATCTACATTCTAAATGAATGGAAAAAAAGACATACCTTTGCCTATAAAGTGTTTTCTTCAACATCTTCAAGTGAAAAATCTTTGAAGGTAAAATCTTTTGGTAACTCCGTCATAAAATTTGAGTAAGGACGATCTTCAATCCACTCGTCAAATGATGCTCACAAAAAAATCAACCTAAATGTTGTAATGACTCAACCATTTGGTCCCCAATTTCTCATAGGTCCGAAATTGTTGGTCCCAAACATATTTTGCATAGGTTGCATTTGATTCGGATACATATATATTGAATACATTCCCCATGGAGCAAAGCTTGGTTGTTGTGAATAATTCCACATTGAATGATTGGTGTTAGGGTAACTTTGTCTACCTTGATCTCTCTTTGGTTGTGGTGTTTTAGACCGAGGGTGAGAATTATTTGTTCATTTCGGAGGAGGAGTTTTAGATCTTATATTGGGTTTAGTAAATCCGACTCCGGGTTTTAAATAAGGTTTATAAAAACGTTTTACTTCATCATCGCTTGCAATGGGAATTTTAGTATTGTTTATAAGTATAAATTTTGGTCTTGGGCTTGAATTTGATTCAACTAATTTTCCTTTAGGTTTAATTACTTGTGACTTCATAAAATTTACTTGTTTAGTCTCACTTGTTGATCCTTTAGTAAAATTAAATCCTAGACCGGATTTATCTCCGGATGGTTTTTGAAAACTTATTATTTTCTTAAGTGAGTGACTACTATTATTAAATTGATTAAGCTTAGAAATTTCTTCTTTAAGCTTTTCATTTTCAAACTTGAGGTCTTGACATATTTTACATTCTTCGTTAGCCTTTTCACCTTTTTCTAATTTAGATAGTTTATCTTTTAGTTCGAGTACTTCATTTTCTAACCGATTTTTAATTAGTTTTAGTGATTTATTTTTAGCCATGACTTTTAGTCCTACTTTGCATAATCGATTATATTTACTATCTAAGTCTTTTTCATCTAACGATGATAGGTCGTCACTAAAGAATTCGGTTTCAGAAGATACCTCATTGGAAGCTTTAGCCATAAGACATTTTTTGTCCTTAGTCTTTTCTTCTTCATCTTCGTCGCTATCACTCCATGATCCTCCAACGAAGGCCCTTTGATTATAGTTTCTTAATAGTTTTGAGCATTCTCTGATGAGATGATTTGGATCTCCACATTTACAGCACTTTCTTTCGCTTTTTTCGTTCTTGTCATCTTTATTTAATTGGGATGACTTTCTTTCATCGTGTGGTTGTATTACAAATCTTCCTCGTCTTTTGAAAAATTCCTTGAAGTCTCTCATGGCCATGGCGTATTCTTCGCCTTCACTATCGGAGGTCGAACTATCTTCATCACTAGATTCCTTTTTAGCCTTTAAGGCAAGAGATCGAATTTGTTCTCTTTTGCCTTTAACCATTTCGGAATCTTTCTCTATTATCACTTTATAAACTTTCAAGTTTCCAATAAGTTCATCAAGCGATAGTGATGTTAAATCCTTTGACTCTTTAATAGCCATAACCTTTGGGCGCCATTTAGGATGAAGTGCCCTAAGAAATTTCCTAACATAATTCTTGTTAGAAAAACCTTCATCAAGTGCTTTTAGACTAGTAATAATAGTGTTAAATCTAGCAAATCCATTATCTATCGATTCCTCTTCTGGAATCGTAAATTGTTCATATTGTTGAACAAGAAGATCTATTTTATTGTCTTTGACTTGACTATTACCTTGGTGAGTGATTAATAAAGTATCCTAGATTTCTTTTGCGGTTTTACACATAAAAATTCTTTTATATTCTTTACGTGGTAAAGCATTATAATTATCATTTTAACTTCACTATTTTTAGCAAGTCTCTTTTTAAGATCGTCGCTTTGTTTATCAAATGGTACAATTTCATCCTTTTTAGTTTCGGGATTATTTTGAACGGGAGGAAAATCACCATAGGTAATAATATGCCAAAGATCTAGATCTTTTGATTTCACATAAGTTTCGAATCTATTTTTCTAATAAATAAATCCATCACTTTCAAATAGTGGTGGTCTTTGCATAGATTGCCCTTTTAAATATTTTTCTGATTCCATAGATCGATTCAAGTTTTAAAATACAGTTTATTTTAAAAATCTTGTTTGACGTGACTTCTGATACCAATTGTGGAAAACTAGAAGGGGGGTTGAATAGTTTACCGCTTTTTAATTTAATGTATAGTTTGTTTATAAAAACTCATATTCGACTTTATGTGAATTCAATATGTGCACAATATGAACAATACTACTAAGTAAATAAATAAATATGCAAGACAAGAGATAAGAGTTAGAAAGATCAAACCACAACACAAGGATTTATAGTGGTTCGATAACGAAGCACCTCTTCGCCCTACTCCACTCCCCGAGCACCAAACTCGAGAGTTCTCTTCACTATGTCAACAAACTCCCTTAAGGCGGAGAAAACCGTACACAACTTGCTTACACCAATTTACTACACAAAGCCAAATGTCGAGTTCTAATCTTAGCTAGAACCAATCTATCACACCCTTTGTATTTTGAGGATTAAAATACTAACCGCACTACTTCACTTCACCAAGACACTACCACGATCACACCAATCTAACACTACTTACTATGATCACCACGATCTACCTATTACACACAACTACAATACACACCTTCATAATATATACAAATGATTTACAAGATATAATACAATCTTCACAACAACACAAACTAAACTACAATACTTCTTGACTTGATGATAAGAAGTATTCTTCTCTTGCACTTGAGGAATTAAGCTTGAATCACTTGGAAATAAATGCTTAGGATTAAATGATCAAAGGATTGTAGGTGAAGTATAAACTGATTTTAGACAGAAAAGAATGAGTGCAAAAGGTGAGAAAATCAGTGGGGAACAGTCTGCTATTTATAGGCAGAACTGGGAGCGTTTTGGACTGGCCGACCCCCTTAGCTCTTAGGCTGGCCCCCTTATCACTAAGGGGGACGCCCAGGCCTGGACGCTCCCTTTTTGTCTTTTCTAGGGGAGGTGTTTTCTGGAACATTTCTAACCGTTTTAGGTAGAAAATTTGAATTCAAAATATTTATTTTGAATAAAACATTTCTTTTAAATGTAGAAAATATTTTGTAAAAGTTATAAAAATGTTTGTAACATTTTATAGAAAATGTGAGGTTGAATAAAAATCCCTTTGATCATAAAATGCATTAAGCATTTATTTATTCATGCCTTTAAGTGATTAAATTTTCAAAATGAAAATTTTACTACTAATTACTTGTTTACATTTAATTTTACATTTAACGTTTTTACATTTTGTGATTATCAAAACGTAGAGAAGTCGAAAAATATTAATAAATTTTTTAGGCATTATTTCTATCAACACCCTTCGTGTTTACAATGTGACCCAGGAACATCCCTTCTTCTGCTCCGAAGGTTCATTTCTTGGGGTTTAGTTTCATGTTGACCTTCCTTAGGACTTGGAAAGTTCCTTCAATATCCCTACGGATTTCTTGTTTTGTGTGTCTCTTTATTACCAAGTCGTCGAGTTAGACTTCCAAGTTCCTGCCAATGTGCTTTTGAAAAGCTTTATCTGTGACACCCCGCAAATTTCCGTTCAATATTTTAGCCGTTTCCGTTTGATAATTTGAATTTTTAAAAGTTTCGTTTAACTTTTACGTTTAACCGGGAAGTTGTCCCGTTTTTATCTGAGAATCGTCACCGAGAGTGAACCGGGACACCTAACGTTGTAGTATTTTGGCAATAGCCACGTCTTTATATTTCAAGGCAATATTTAAAATTTCATAATTTTCGGTGATCCCGTTATTCGTTTCGTTACTTACGTGAATCGTGATTTATTTAAAATATGAGCATATGCATAGAGGACTTGGAAATTAAATCAAACATGAAGCACTAGTACCTTAGAATGTTGGAGACCATTTTGGTCCCCCTCCCCTTGCTCACGTCCAAACAAGCACCTCTTATGAACCTTGGATGCCAAATTTGAATTTCAAAACAATAAGACAAGATTCCAACTAGCCATATGTCCTTGCTAAATTGTGATTGGGAGATCATTTTGGTCCCCTCTCCCTCTTTGTCCTATCCCATGGCACACACACATACACAATCTTAGTGTGTGAAGCAATTGTGCATATATACCATGTTACATCTTATTTTGTCATTCATATCTCACACACTTAACATTGAGTTTTTCCTTTGCTCTCTTGTTCTTCCTAACCCATGAAACACACATACACATATATAAATTCATAAACTTTTCATCTTTAATCAAAAACTTTTGAAGATTTGTTGAAGGTTTGATCATTTGTATCATTCGGGTATTAGTTAAACAACATTTGGGTTGTGTTAGTATTGTTCATCTTCCTAAAACCTTCAAACTTTATAAGTCTTCAAATCTTTTAATGACTTGTACTTTTATAATCATCTTGATGCATACATACTAGTTGTACAACTTATTTTGTAAAAACAAAGATTTTAAAACTACATAAACCTTAAAAGGTTATGCATATAGCTCAAAAATAATAAAAGAAAATGTAAGGAAAATATAGTTTTATGATCGTGGTTATTTTGTATAATAAAAATGTTAGTTTATAGCTTATTATATTCGGCTTATGTAAATAAGCTTTTGGAAAAGCTTATTTTGATTTTATTGAGCTTAATGGGATTATGTATGGTTCGGCCCAACTAGAAAAGGAAGGAGAAGTGTTTGGTTAGCTTATTTCGTTTCAGCTTATATTTATTAGCTTATTTTCTAGCTTATTTTGAAAGGGCAAATGATAAACTTATTCGGCTTAATAAATAAGCCCGAATATGGCTTGCTTGGGCTTTTAGCCGCGTCCCACACCAAAGGCCCAACACCACGAGCTTATTTTTGAGCTTATGTGGTTAGGCTTATTATTGCTTGGCTTATTGTGAACTTATTGATGGCTTATTATTAAGTCACATGTTTATTATTTAATGTTTTGCTTATCGGACTATATGGATAAGTAAAACTATATTTTTGGACTTAACGGGCCATGACCCAACATAAATACAATACACCAAGGCGTACAACTAAGGTGTAGCTTATTGAATAAGTTCATGAATAGCTTATTTAACAATAGTGTACGACTTAGATGCTATACGTTTAACTTATTTTAAACGTTGGACGTTACGAATAATAAGATTAGGCTTATGGGGCCTAAAAGCCCAATAAGGGTCCGAATGGTCTTTTGATAAATTATAAAAAGAGATTTGATGATGTATAGTTTGTAATTATGAAAAGTGGATTGAAAGTGATTTGAAAATGGTTTTTATTAAAGTCTACAACTTTGGAAAACGTGTAAACACAAACGGGTCATGCCGAAATTTTTATAAATTATTATACTTAGTAAATACTAGAAAACGCACATGATAAAACTAGATGCACAGGAATTTAATAAAGTGCCAAACAATATATATATATATATATTATATATTTTATATTATATATAATATTTATATATATATATATTATATATATATATTTTTGATATATAGATAATATATTTTCTATTATTTCAAATGAGAAGAAATACTTTTAATGAGAATGATAAGAAGAAACACAAACCATACATTTCAGATGCATATAAAAATGATGCATATCCCACTTAAAAAATAAAATTCTTCTTTTCCTATTTAAAATGTGTGGCTAGAAATCTTCTTATTCTTCTCATTATATTTTTGTTTCTCACTATATCCCTACTCTTCTCTCTCTCTATATATATATATATACTACAAGATATTTATAGGCAAGTTGCAATGAATGACCAAAATTTTCCCATTTGCCTTATACCTTCTTACAAATCACGACTCTTGTAGCCTAAAACACTCTCTCATGCATGCCTTGGTCCCTTTGAGAGCTCATTTCATAACCATACTTGTTACCACTTAACCAAACTAAGGAAAATACATAGTTAGCTCTTCAAATTTTCCTATAAATAACATCCTAATTCACCTTCATTTCTCACACAAAAACAAAAGCTACCCACTCTTTTCTCTCTCTTCTCTATCCATAAAATAGCAGCAACAAAGATTGTGGGTGCAAGGTTTTGGGTATTAGTTATTTTGGAAGCTTAGGTATTGATAATGCTAGGATTTTCATAGTTAGATTTTCGGGTTTATATTTCACTTATCATCTCCATCTTCAAGTAAGCTTATACCACACTTATTCATAATTACTTTACACTCTTCACATCATATAGAATCCATCTTATATCACTCATGCCATGTTAATACTTAAAAACAAGAATGAAAAGATGCAACTATTCTGATGTATGCACTTTTTTTTATAAAAACCAACTTAAAATGGATTTTTCAATTAAGACCTTGTTACTAAACTTCATTCTAAGGTCACCTAGATGTTATGTTCAAAACCTAGACCCAACGGTAATAATCTCGTAGCTTAATTATTAAAATCAAAGGATGTGGAAAAATGATAAAAATTGAAAATGGGTAACATTGAGACTAACCATGACCACTCTAGGCTAGGTTTGAGGGTCAGGGCAGTAGTGTATCTTGTAGAAGACACTATGACGTGAATATAGCAATTTGAATCACTAAAAACGGGTGTCGGATGAGCAAGTTACGACTAAATGAAAATCTAAAAAATTACATGTAAAGCTGTCTAAAAGAATGAAAAGTCGTGGGCAGCATACTTTGAACTAAAATTCGAGGTCTTTAGTGTTAAAGTTAGATTCTGTGATAGTTTAGGATATTGTAGTCGTGGCGGGTAGCTTTCCACAGCCCCTGGAATCACTAAAAAAGGTGTAGATTTGAAAAAGTTATTGTCCACCAAAACATTGACCTCGCATCTATTGCATGTTGAAATAACCTGAATTTTTGCTGTTTGGAAAACAGGCAAATCTTCACGACCAGCCTACTTGGGCACTGTTTTCAAGGCAGTTAATGTCCGAGTTGGTTGAAATAATAAACTAACTTTTTAAAGTACATAGCTTCTAGTTTTCAGAAACCACGGACTCGTATTTTTAGGATCCATGACGAAGTAGCTATTAGTCGATAAACTAGGTAACTCGTAAATATTTGGAACTTTTGAAAACGTTAAAATAAATAATCTACTTTTCCGAAATCCACGTTTTAACTTGTAAAACATAAACGCAACTGTGTACGGGTGATATAGGACTGATATTATGCATTTGCATCATTGCACTCTAATTTCCATTATATTGAAAGCATATTACTTATTTAGGTGGCGGTTAGAGTTTCCGTGCATCATTTTTCATGCTTACTTTTCCATTGATAATATTACTATTTGCTTAAGGTGAGTTCATAGCCCTACGTTTTACATTTATAATGATTTACAAGTGGACATTTTTACATCATGATTACGTGTTTTGCCTAAGTATCGATAACCCATCTGAGCCCATTATCATGAACTGTCAATTACTTGTTGTGAGTGCGAATATTATAAATAGATCTATTAGGATTGACATCCTTGTTCGGGTGATTAGCTATCACTGGACAAACAAACGTATACCATATCGGACATAGGATGTTGCGGGTTAGAACATCATCATGGGCAATGTTGGCAATTTATATTGTAATTCATAGATGTCGAGCTTTAGTGTCATGAGCTTAGGAAAACGTGATTATATTTTATGATGTTTGCATCTGTTGCATTATCATGAGGAAATCTTGCAGTTCTACATTATACATTTACAAACCTATGAATTCACCAACATTATGTTGACGTTTTAAAGCAATGTTTTTCAGGAGGTCAATAAGGCACGAGGTGCAAGGGATACATTAGTGATTATGTTTTTTGGAAGTCATGCATTAAAGATTTGGTTGCACTACATTTTGTATATTTGTTATGGGCTAGAATCTTTGTATTTTGAACAAGTAAACAAGTGAAGCTTCGGGCTTTTGTAACAAACAATTTACTAAATCCAATGTATCGATTTTAAACGACTTTTAATGGCCGTTCTCATATATATATCTTGTGCTATTGATCTATGAAGTAATACTCTTAACCTATATTCTGCTGCGACCCAATTTAGAGGTGTTATAGATATTCAGTGACGTCACGCCCCCGGACACTAAATTGGATGAGATCCTATTTGGGGGTATGACAAATTGGTATCAAGAGCCTAAGTTATAGAGAACCAGATAGTATAAACTAGGTCTGGTCTATAACCAGTATGTGATCCTACGTGATTATATGTGCCTTACGTGATTTTACATATACGTAATATGTATATGTACTATGTAATTAATTACTAAGTATAACTAATACTACTATAATTATATTTCATTCTTTTCGCGGTACTGCATTCGATGGTTTATTCATTCATTCATTCGTTCATTTACCTATTTGATCATTCTTTTCCCGCATCATGCATGGTTGGTATAAAGGATATTTATATAAAATTTTGCTTGTGCAGGTTATGGCTATCTCTGTTATCTCAGTTTCATTAGATCCGTCGAAGGAGAGTGTGGGGACATCTACTGGACGAGTTATCTTGTTTGGTACTATCCCTACCACTATCCCTGACACTACACCTTCTGTGATTCTACCTACTACCCATATTGATACCACACCGATACCTATTATTTCACCCACTATACCACCATTACCTGATTATACACCCGCATCACCTGATTATTCACCCGTATCAGATACGGATTTTGATCCATCCGAGGATCCGTCATCAGATCATATACCACCGCTACCAGCTACTTCACCATTTCTTTCATCGACCGATGATTCTTCAAACAGTGATATACTTGATACACCACCATCACCTACCCATGGTACACCATTTATTGTGACTACCCTTTCTACACAGAGTTCACCTATTGCATCTGGTGCACTTTGACGTCAAGTCATGGTTCTTGTAC
This sequence comes from Tanacetum coccineum, assembly GCA_026074375.1. Lineage (NCBI taxonomy): Eukaryota > Viridiplantae > Streptophyta > Magnoliopsida > Asterales > Asteraceae > Tanacetum > Tanacetum coccineum. The sequence continues at coordinate 35,413 of BQNB010034140.1, forward strand.
TTGGACAGCCTATACCTCATGGTCGACCGTACTGCTACCATCATAATGGGCCGGTACACATCATGACTGCGAGGAAGAGGGTTCGACCGTTACCCACTCATCGTCTTGCTGTGAGACATTCAGTTGACTACTCTTCTTCAGATCATTTTTCTTCAGATGATTCTTTAAGGGATTTATCACCGAGTTTATCATCAGCGACTTCTTCAGACTCTTTTGCAGATGCTTTATCTGATTTTGCATCTAGTTGTTCATCTTCTAATCATTCATTACCAGCACTATCATTAGGTATGAGACCTAGTCATCATTTATGTTCATTAGTACCGAGTATTCCTCATTCATCTACTGCTATTTCTGATAGACAATCTCCTAATTCTTCTTCTGCGAGTCCTTCTCGCAAGAGGAGTAGATCCCTTGCTGCATCTATACCGTTATCTTCACCTACCCTTGGAGCATTGTCTTATGCACGTACTGATCTTTTACCATTACCTAAGATGATTAGGAGTTTTAAGTTAGCGACGGATTTAGAGGTTAGTACGACAAAGGGTTCTGAGCCATCTAGGTATAAAAGGACTGATTTAGAGATGAATATTGATGTTGTGAGGAGTGATGGGATTGATATTGACCTCAAGATTTAGGTAGAGATCAACGAGTGTATCGCTTATGCGGATGCTCTTAGAGATTGAGGGATTGATGCTAGGGTTGTAGTTGAGGCTATTAATCAAGAGGAGATTGAGGTGGGTGTGAGAGACCCAATTGAGGTTAGAGTTGATAGAGTTACTCACCCAATAGTAGCTGATGAAATTTCTAAGCCTGCTCAGGAGGGAGCTGTAGAGGTCATGTATGAGACATTGGGAGATTTGGTTCAGAGGTTTCATGATCATATTGAGAAGATTCCGGTTCATCGTGTTCAAGTTATTGAGAGTGTCCAGAGGGATCAGGGACACAGGATCGTAGTGACAGGACATCAGAGTGTTGATATGTTGGAGAGGATCAGAGAGCTGGAGCGGGATAATATGAGACTTAGAGACATGATGGATGTTACGAGTCAAAGAGTTGTCTGGTCTCAGCGTAGGGAGTTGCGTGTTCAGAGGGAGATGAGACAGGTTTGGCGTTTCAAATTTTATGATCGCATGAGGATTGCTAGGCTTGAGGCTTATGCCAGGAGACATTTGGGCTACCGTTCTTAGATTATTTCTTGAGTATCCTAGTGTTGACCCGTAGCACCTAGTAGTAGCTAGTTATTAGGGATTTGTAAATCCTATATTTTGGAACCGTGTTGTAACCATTAGTATTGATGATATGAAATCTAATGTTACCATCCTATGTTTGATATTCTTAACTTAGTGATATTTTCTATTACTTATTGTATATTGCATTATTACTAAGTCGTGGCATTATCATGAAGTTATTATGATTTTGAATTTACATGAAATAACACTTGTTATTTTTTTTGAACCCCGTTAACAATCTCGTATCATCATGAAATTTCATCGCGTTGTGTATTGTTATGATGTAGGACGATGCCTAACACCTGATCTGGAGCATCAAGGACACATGAAGCAATTAACGAACAAATTGATCGCCAAATGGCAGGAGCGTTGGGAGCTCGTAACGCTGCAAGGAACCTTGAACCCCTTATGAGAGACGGGGGTGGACAGGAAGAAGTAAATGGAAATGGAGGAAATGGAAATGGAGGAAATGGAAATGGTAATGGGAACGAAAGAGGAAATAGCTATAACTTCAGACGATTTGTGCCTGCTAGAATGCACATATCAAGACTTCCTGAAGTGCCAGCCACTTAGCTTTAATGAGACAGAAGGAGTTGTTGGGTTAACTCGTTGATTCGAGAAGATGGAAAAGGTGTTCCACATTAGCAACTATCCAGAGAAGTACGAAGTGAAGTATGCTACGTGCACGCTTCTGAATAGTGCATGACATGGTGGAACTCCCATAAGAGAACAATTAGGATTTAGGCCGCCTATGCCATGAGTTGGGCATAACTTATGAAGTTGATGATAGAATTGTAATGTCCAAGGAACGAGGTTCAGAAGATGGAGACCGAGTTGTGGAACTTGGTTGTGAAGGGAAATGACTTGACTGCTTATACCAGAAGATTTTAGGAATTGGTGTTGTTGTATACTAGAATGGTCCCACATGAGGAGGACAAAGTTGAGAGATTCGTTGGAGGTTTTCCTGACAATATTTAAGAGAATGTAATCGCTGCTAAACCCACTAAACTTTAAGATGCAATACGTGTTGCCAACAACTTAATGGATCAAAAGCTGAAGGGATATGTTAGAAGTGATGAAAAAAGAGAATGTTGGAAAACAACCCGATAGACAATCATAGACATCAACTAGTTTTCAAGCGGCAAAATGTTAGAGGCCAAAACGTGGCAAGAGCTTATACGGCTGGGAACAATGAGAAAAAGGGGTATCTTAGATCTCTTCCCTACTGCAACAAGTGCAAGTTGCACCATGCAGGGCCGTGTACTATGAGATGTGGAAACTATAAGAGAGTCGGTCATATAACTAGGGATTGTACGGCTACAGTTACTAGGGATTGTACGGCTACAGTTGGGAATCAACCGGGTATTGTTTGTTATGAGTGTGGAAGGCCAGGACATTTTAGTAAGAATTGTCCTAAGTTGAGAAATTAGAACCGTGGAAACAAGACTGGAAGCAAGAATGGAAACAAGACTGGAAACTAGAGTGGAAGTAATAAAGCTGCAGCAAAGGCTTACGCTATTGGAGGAGGAGGAGCAAACCTAAATTCTAATGTTGTCACGGGTATGTTCCTTCTCAATAACTGTTATGCTTCTATGTTATTCGATTCGGGTACCGATAGGAGTTTTGTGTCGTCTACCTTTAGTGCTTTGTTTGTTGTTGCACCATCCACTTTAGACACTAGTTATGTCGTAGAACTTACCGATGGAAGAATTTCAAAAACAAATGTTGTCCTTAGAGGTTGTATGTTAGGATTATTAGGTCATCCGTTCAACATAGATCTAATGGTAGTAGAACTTGGTAGTTTCGACGTCATCATCTGAATGGATTGGTTGGCGAAGTACCACGCGTTGATCATTTGTGACGAGAAGGTTGTCCGTATACCTTATGGAGATGAAGTGTTGATAATCCGAGGTGATGATTGTGATGGCAGAAGTAAGTCAAAGCTGAACATCATATCGTGTATGAAGACCCAGAAGTATATACAGAAGGGATGTCATGTTTATCTAGCGCAAGTTACATCTAAGAAGACTGAGGACAAATCAAAGGAGAAGCAGCTTGAGGACGTGCCAATTGTACGGGAATTTTTGGAAGTCTTTCCAGAAGACTTGCCTGGACTACCACTTGCTCGACAAGTTGATTTTCAAATCGACTTAGTCCCTTGTGCTGCACCTGTAGCACGAGCCCCGTAGTCACTACGAGTTCAGGGCTTAGTTATGACTATTGTGTTAAATCTTCCTAAGCAGATTTTGAGTGCTCAATCGGAAGCCAGAAAAGAAGACAACTTCATCAACGAAGATTTGCATGACATGATTAACAAGCTAGAACCTCGTATTGACGGAATGTTATGTTTAAACAACCGAAGTTGGATTCCGTGTTTTGGTGACCTGAGAGCTTTGATTATGCATGAGTCTCATAAGTCAAATTATTTCATCCATCCTAGATCGGATAAGATGTACCAAGACCTGAAAAAGCTGTATTGGTGGCCCAACATGAAAGCAGAAATTACCACCTATGTCAGCAAGTGTTTAACGTGTACCAAGGTTAAGGTAGAATATTAGAAGCCGTCCAGTTTGTTGGTTCAACCAGAAATCCCATAATGGAAATAGGAGAACATAACAATAGACTTTGTGACTAAATTGCCAAAGACGGCAACCGGACAAGACACGATTTGGGTAATCGTTGATCGTCTCACTAAGTCGGCTCATTTCTTGCCTATGCGAGAAGATGACATGTTAGAGAAGTTGACGAGACAATACTTGAAGGAAGTAGTCTCAAGGCATGGAGTGCCAGTTTCGATCATCTCTGATCGTGATGGGAAATTCACTTCACATTTTTGGAAGACTCTTAATAAGGCATTAGGTACTCAATTAGATATGTGTACAGCTTACCATCCACAGACCGATGGTCAGAGTGAGAGAACCATTCAGACGTTGGAGGACATGTTACGTGCCTGTGTACTCGACTTTGGAAAAGGTTGGGATAAACATTTACCGTTAGTGGAATTTTCGTAAAACAACAGTTACCATACCAACATTAAGGCTTCTCCATTTAAGGTGTTGTATGGGCGCAAGTGTCGATCACCTATCTGCAGGGCTGAAGTTGGAGATAGACATCTCACTGTCCTAGAGATCATCCACGAGACAATTGAGAAGATCGTTCAAATCAGGAGCCGTATCCAAGAAGCCCGTGACCGATAAAAGAGTTATCGACGTAAAACGGAAAAACATTGAGTTTCAAGTGGGAGATAAGGTCATGCTGACAGTGTCACCATGGAAATGGGTGATACGCTTTGGCAAACGGGGAAAGCTAAACCCTCGTTATATTAGACCTTTTAAGATAATTGATAAAGTAGGAACCGTTGACTACCGACTTGAACTCCTAAACCAGTTGAGTAGAGTTCATAGTACGTTTCACATCTCAAATTTGAAGAAATGCATGGCTGATGAACCTCTTGCTATACCGTTGGATGAAATCCAAATCGGCGACAAACTCTACTTCATCGAAGAACTTGTCGAGATCATGGACCATGAGGTCAAACGTCTGAAGAAGAGCCGTATTCTGATTGTCAAAGTATGCTGGAACTCTAGGAGAGGTCCTCAGTTCACCTGGGAGCATGAAGATCAAATGCAAAAGAAGTACCCTCATCTTTTCCCAATTTCTGCGCTCGTGGCAGAAACTACATCATAAGCGTTAAGGACAAAGCTCTTTTAACAGGGAAAGGATGTGACACCTCTCAAATTTTCGTTCAATATTTTAGCCATTTCCGTTTGATAATTTGAATTTTTAAATGTTTCGTTTAACTCGTTAACCGGAGTTTTTCCCGCTTTTTACCGAGAATCATCACAGGGAGTTAACCGTACACCTAACGTTGTAGTATTTTGCAATACCACATTTTTATATTCAGCATAATTTAAAATTTCCTAATTTTGGTGATACCGTTAATCATTTTTGTTACTTACGTGAATCGTGATTTATTTAAAATATGAGCATATGCATAGAGGACTTATAAATTAAATCAAACATGAAGCACTAGTACCCTAGAATGTTGGAGACCATTTTGGTCCCCTTCCCCTTGCTGACGTCTAAACAAGCACCCCTTATGAACCTTGGATGCCAAGTTTGAATTTCAAAACAATAAGACAAGATTCCAAATAGCCATATGTCCTTGCTAAATTGTGATTGGGAGATCATTTTGGTCCCATCTCCCCCTTTGTCCTATCCCATGGCACACATATACATACACACTCTTAGTGTGTGAAGCAATTGTGCATATATACCATCTTACATCTTATTTTCTCATTCATATCACACACACTTAACATTGAGTTTTTCCTTTGCTCTTTTATCCTTCCTAACCCACGAAACACACACACACAAAACACACACACACACACACACACAATAATTCATAAACTTTTCATATTTAATCAAAAACTCTTGAATATTTGTTGAAGGTTTGATCATTTTTATCATTCGGGTATTAGTTAAACAAACATTTGGGTTGTGTTAGTCTTGTCCATCTTCCTAAAACCTTCAAACTTTGTAAGTCTTCAAATCTTTTAATAACTTGTACTTTCATAATTATCTTGATGCACACATACTAGTTGTACAACTTATTTTGTAAAAATAAAGATTTTAAAACAACGATAAACCTAAAAGGTTTGTATTTTTATGGCTCAAAAATAATAAAAGAAAATATAAGAAAAGTATAGTTTTGTGATCGTGGTTATTTTTGTATAATAAAAATGTTAGTTTTAAATGCTATTGTATTCGTCTATATGTAAATAAGCTTTTGCGAAAAGCTTATTTAGATTTTATTGAGCTTAATGGCTTATGTATGGTTTGGCCTCAACTAGAAAAGGAATAGAAGTATTGTTTAGCTTATTGTAAAATTTCGGCTTATATTTATTAGCTTATTTCTAGCTAATTTTGAAAGGACAAGATGGAAAACTTATTCTGTCTTATATAAATAAGCCGAAAATGGCTTGTTGGGCTTTCAGCCCGTCCCACACCAAGTCCCAACACCACGAGCTTTCTTTTTGACCTTATGTGATTCGGCTTTATTATTGCTGGCTATTGTGAGCTTAATGAAAGCTTATTATTAAGTCACGGTGGTTTTATTATTAATGTTTTGCTTATCGGACTATAGATAAGTAAAACTATATTTTGGACTTAACGGGGCCTAGGCCCAACATAAATACATAAACCAAGGGCTAAAGCTACATATAGCTTATTGTAATAAGTCATGAATATCTTATGTTGAATAATAAGTGTAAGACGTTTAGACGCATATGTTTAACTTATTATAAACGTTGGACGTAACGAATAAGAAGAAAATGCTATTGGGCCTAAAAGCCCAATAAGGGTCCGAATGGTCTTTTGAGATAAATTTAATAAAAAAGAGATTTTTGATGAAGTATAGTTTTGTAATTAAGAAAAGATGATGAAGGTGATTTGAAAATGGATTTTATTAAAGTCTAAGACTTTGGAAAACGTGTAAACACGTACGGGTCATGCTAAATTTTTTATAAATTATTATACTTAGTAAATACTAGAAAACGCACATGATAAACTAGATACACGGGAATTTAAAAAAGTGCCAAACAATATATATATATATAAATAATAAATATAAAATTTATATATAAAATTATAGTTCTACTTATACCAATTAGTGTATGTAAAATTAAATATACATATTATTATTATGTCGTTTACTTATGAAAGACATTTTTATAGTACTAACCGATCACAAACATAAATTTTTTGGAAATATTATAAACAAAAGTACAACTAGTAAATCCTTATGCATTATCCGTAATTCACACTACTCCCGATATTAAACCAAACCTTCGTTTCATAGGTTGTCTTTACGAACCGTCATTCGTTATCGTGTGATTTTATTCTAGACTATTCTTCTTCGATTCACCAATCAAGGTGAGTTCATAGCCCCACTTTTAATTGTTTTGATTAATTGTTTTATAACTTGGGGTGAGAAACATTGTTTGCTTTTAAAACTAGACACATGTACTACACAAAGAAATCCCCCGTTTACGTGTTGCCTAAGTAGCGTTTAGACCACTATTTCCTGACTTATCATGAACTGTTAATCACCCTGACTGGCTGGTTAAGTAAGCGCGAGTGAATAAATAGATCTATTGGGACTAATTATCCCTATCCAGGTAAGAAGCACTTACTAGTTCAAGTTTGCTAAGAACTAACGGATATATGTCATGTCAAAACTAGTTAGGTGGTCTTTGGTTGGACACCTGAAGGGCAAGCCTTTATAGCAGTGTACATGTATCTATCAGTATTAAGCTTCGGCGTCATGAGCTTATGCAACGTAAATGCTCTTTATGTGAAGTTGTACTCCTATAACTTTCGCATACGTTTTGATAATCTTGTATTCCATAGTAATTACATATGAACTAAACCTATTAATTCACCAACTTTATGTTGACGTTTTAATCAGTTTTATTCTTAGTGATATAGCATAGATGTTGTTGCTATGACTATGAGAATCTATTTTGCCCAGACCGGTTTACCAGAAATTTATCTATGTCTTCAAATACCGTTGTTGAACTTATTTAAGCTTCCGCATTTTAACTTTTGAATCTTTTAAATTTGATCAATGTAAAACTTATTAATATTTTGAATTTATGCAACGGTGTTTATTTTTAAACGTACCCTTAGAGGTCGTTCTTTATGCTTTGTACTTGAGATATTCAGTGACGTTACGCCCCCGGACACTAAATCGGAAGGGACCCTATTTGGGGGTGTGACAATGCTAAAACTCCATCACCAAGACAACAACCTCCATCACCAAATGCACCCAATGCACCATCTAAAACTCCATCAACTAGAGGTACATCATCATCTTCAATCAACTACAAGCTCAACTCATCTCCTTTTTACTCAACATCTCCATCAACCAATTAAGCTCACCAACTCACCTCCTCCCAGAGTTTCTCATCTATTACCCACTCAAGATCAACAACCCACGAACATCACTGCTACCCTTTTACCAATAACTCCACTTCATGTTGCTTTCAACACTTCATCACCACCAAAAATGCCACCACAACCCATTTTTGGTCATCCAATCCCATTTTACCTTCTTGAGGTTCACGGAGCAACTTGTTTATGTTGTCTCCATAACCGAACCTTGATCTTTGGCTTGAGAAACTAACTACACTACATGTTTTCCTACATTGAGCACTTGCACTTACAACCCTCCACACCAAATTCACCTAAACCAAATCCTTCAGCCCAACCAACCTCCCCACCCGCAAATTAAGCATTTTATATGCTTAAGTTTTTCTCGCTTTCCATAAAAATCTGCCAACCTTTTGCAAGCAAGTCCTATGGCCTCTTAGTTTACTTATGCTATTTGTACTTCTAATTTGATGTATGTTGTATTATCGTGTCTTAAACATGATATTTATATTTAATGAAGTTTAAATTTATGGCATTACTTGTGTTGATTGGTTAAGATATAATTTTGCTTGAATGATATATATTCCAATTGGTTGAAATATATATATATTGTTGTGATGAGTTGGATGACTTATATAATGTTGTAATAAGTGCATATTTATTATGGCTTATCATCATTTTTAAGCCATGTTTGAATATTTTTCGTGACATTGCTCGTGGTTAGAAATATATATTGCACTCTCTTTTTAACTCGTTTTTGTAGCACGTCACCATAGCTCAATTTCTTGATGCCCTCAAATGAGGGGGAGCACATATCAAGGGAGAGCGTTTATTCCGTTAAATTTATATTTCCGCATCGACGAAGCCTTTTTGATTCTACAAAAAGGGAGAGAAATAGAATAAAACTCACTAAAAACTTGTTTAAAAATAATTTTACATTTAATGAGTTTAGCTTTTGTAATCATCAAAAAGGGGGAGATTGTTAATACAAATAATGTCTAAAAACGTTATTTATATTTTTCGACTTCTCTACGTTTTGATAATCACAAAATGTAAAAACGTTCTACGTAAAATTAAACATTAACAAGTTATTAGTCGTAAATTTCCATTTCGACGTAAATCACTTAAAGTATGAATAAACAAATGCTTAATTTATTTAATGATCAAAGTTATATAGTTTTGTTTTTAAAGTTTAAATTTTTTATAAAATGTAACAAAACCTTTTTACAAAAATAAATTAGACAAAATATTTTTGTAATTATAAGAAATGTTTTAATTTAAATAAATATTTGAAATCAGATTTTCCCCCTAAAATCAGAAAAACCTGCCCTAGAAGACACCTTTCTAAATAAGAACAAACTGGGAGCGTCCTATAGGGGGCGGCCCCCTGATAGGCACTGGCGGCCCCCTGATTGATAAGGGGGCCGACCATAGAGCTTAGGGGGTCGGCCATATATTTTGGCTCCCAGCTTTGCCTATAAATAGTGGACTCTTCTCACATATTTTTTCTACCTTTTTGCACACTTATTCTTTCTTTCTTAAATCAGCAAACATATTTCAAAACATTCTAAACCTTTGATCATTCAATTAACATAAGCATTTGTTTCCAAGTGATTCAAGCTTACCTCTCCAAGTGTAAGAAAAGAATACTCGTAATCGCTAAGATACGAAGTATTATAGTTTAGGTTGTGTTTACGTAACGTTGTTACGATTATGTTGTATATTGTAAATAATTCAAATCTCTTGTAATCGTGTGTAATAGTTGGATCAGGTAGATCGTGTAAGTATCAGTCGGTTATAAAGTTAGTCTTTAACGAAAAACCCTCACGCTCTACAGCATAGCGCGAGCACAAAACCTCTTTCATTTCATTCATAAAACCTAATAAGAGTACAATTGCTAATATATAAGCTAACCACCGAGACACAATTGCTATTATTGTCACTAGAAACCTTGTACTTAGAAATATGACATAAACGACCCTAAACTCGTAATAGACACATAATACACTTCAAAAAAGAAAATATCTATGCAATTCTATCTTTTTCTTCTTTTATTGGCAATATTCTTGTGTTTTATCCGAGACAACTACATAAAATACATACATAAAAATTATAAAAATGTAAAACAACGGTAATGATCATAAACTTTTAGAAGTGAATGATTTAATGGTCGACAGCTCGAAATTCTGCTCTAGTAGCTCGAGCTTTAATCTATGTCTGGTCTATTAGGAATATCATTAGTGTTAATCTTGAGTACCTTGCGACTTGTGAATTGGGTCGACATAGGTAATTGTATCATAATTTTACATTGTTGTTCATATTTTTTAAAGGTAAATAACACACGAAGATACTACTCTTACTTACTCTACACATATTTAGTCCACAATGGGACATTCAGCAAACCTTATTGGTTAATCGATCATCTGGCAACCGCTAGGCTACAAGTTGATCGATGTTCGTGTTGTAATGATATTAGATGGATTGATTGTTGGTTGTGCTATATTTTTTTAGACAAAGGTGGATTAATAACATCAAATAATTGATACTTTATCATATCAAAATCCCATGCTTATTTCCTTGTTTTATATTGCTTTATTATAGATTTGATACTTAAAACGTTAATATTTACATTTACAGGATAAACAAGGCATTGGAACGAAATGACGTGAAGAATGGATGCTTATACTAAAGAAATATATATGAAGTTATTCACTTATGATTTGGAGTTATTATGAAGGGCTCGTGAAAGAATTATGTGAAGAAACGAAGCCGAAAAGTTGAAGAAATGTTCCAGAAATATGATCTAGTATTTTGACAATAACTTCTTCATACTAACTCCTTTTAAGTTGATTTAAGCGGCCATGGAAAGAGGAAAGTGATATCTACAACTTTCGTGTTTCTGGTTCAAGCCAAATGACAACTGATAAGACACCAGTTTGCAATAACTACAATTGTGCTGCAGGGTTACGCAATAACCAAACACTTCAGTTACGCCATAACCACATCTGTTACGCCTCAACCAAACACATTAGTTACGCCATAAACCTGCCACGTCATGGTTACGGCGTAACCAAATGCATCAGTTACGCCATAACTAATTTTAAGCCTGCATAATGGGAAGTCTACATCAGCATGGTTACGGCGTAACCAAACGCATCAGTTACGCCGTAACCAGGTCAAAACCTATAAATAAAGGCCGAATTTAGCCCAAATACTCATCCCTTCTTCCTCCCATCTGAGGGGACGACTGAGACCTCATCCCAAATCATTTCCACACTCACCAGCCATCCTAGAAGAGAAAATCCATTCCCAATCATCATCATCATCATACTAGTTTGGTTCGATTATCATGTTTTCATTACTTTCATTAATTGACATTGATATTAATTGTATTAATACATTTTTCAGCTAAGCTTTTCTTATGTTCTCTATCATAAATTAATTATCATTATGATTAATTTATTTCTTGTTAATTTTGGTTATCTGTTCGGTTATAATACTTTGATCAAAAGATTGCCAAATATGATGCTCGCTCACCATGACTAGTGGGATAAAATTCTAATTACTACGACCAGTGTGGCTAGGATTCTGCGAGATAAGTAAGGATTTGATGACCATTCGATCCTGGCTTTCCCAACCAGTAGAATAAATTAAATCATTAAGTTAATTAATAAGTAATTAGAATAGCACTTTCTTCTTTTCGATCATACTTAAATCATTTCAAATAAGTTTTCTTATTCCTT
>BQNB010034141.1:0-44361 GCA_026074375.1 Tanacetum coccineum
AAATAGTATTCAATTTCTAATCTTTTTTACCACATTATTAGTTAATGTATGCTATTGTGTAAAAGATACTTACAGTGAAGCACATTTTAATATACTCTAGTTGACGTATTGGAGTCACATATAGTATCCAATCTGCTTTCTGCTTGCAAAGTCCAAACCTACATATGACAAGATTTGAAAGCCACTGTTCATATAACATTGTTGAAGTGTAACACTGTTTACACTTTACAATAAATTACATGAAATACAGATCTATTGCTAGCCAACTGATATATATGTGTTGAAAAAGTAACGTACCACAAAGCTAAGAGATCTTCCTTTACTTTTCTAGAATCGATAGGAAAATTAAAATTTCTGTTTTCTCCTTGAAACATACTATCCGGTACATCTTGAGCAAGCATATCCCTTTGAAATAAAGGGAATTATTAAACTCATAAACTGCAATATATGCCTATTTTATATATCAAACAGGCAGATAATGTAATATCATATAGTATGTATAGATATAAATATAAAATGATTTAAAATAAGAAAGATTCAAACAGCTAGATCAAGTGAATATGTACTTTATGTGCTTTAATTTGTGAATGACCGATGATCACATCAACTTTACAATACTCGGTAATCCTCATTAGTGTGTATCTGATAGCGCGTCGTTGAAACGAATCCAAATCCGTTTCCTCACACACTGATGGATAGTCTATAATTACCCTTTCCACGGGAAGTTTTGGTGCCCATGTATCAATACCATCTTTTAGCATCTTATGTATGCTCTGCAAGGAAACAAGAATCCAAGTGATACATGTATCTTATGTTTTAAAAGAGATGGAAAAGAAAAGAAAAAAATACCTTAGCAATCCATTTCCCTGATAACTTTATAGTTACAAAACCAAATCTATTTATGGTGGGTCTTCCCTTTATCATAACAGATTCTAGAAACTTTTCCCTGATTGTCTATAATATAAAATAACACACCGAAGCATATAATTACAGTTACAATAAATCTCAAGTATATTAAAAAAACCATGATTGGCAAAATAAAAAAGAAGTATTACATTTCCAACACGTTTTAGTCCTTCATCTGATTGGTAAACATATATTGCATGATTGTTTCTTAATTTAGGCCATATCCACAAGGCATTTTGGCTGTCACCATTCACAAGAAAAAACTAAATATACGTGTTACTTATTAAAGACAGTAAAATCGCACAAATATCACAAGCAACATATACCATTGGTAAACACCATGCTTCTCTTTATCGCAAGTATATATCATATGCTCTTGTTTTAAGTCGGAGCAACCATATTCCATTGCCATTTCATTTTGGTTTAATTCTTCTTGAAAAAGTTTTAGTGCGGTTTCAAATGGCTTTGAGATTTCTTCTTGAAGGCTCCAACTCTTATGTTGCTGTATTACAAAAGCAGTCCCATTATCTTAGTCCCGTCATCTTAGCAGTGTGATTTATTTATATAAAATAAAAAAACATGATAATGTGTACGATAATAATAGACTTACTATTGTTGATGTAGAATGTGCCCACTTTAAGAATCTCCACTTATGTTCTTGTGTCACAAAATCAGTGCCATCATCTTAACTGTGTAGATTTATATTAATAAAAAGTGTACGTTAATAATAGACTTACAACATGAGCTGCCATTGTTGATGTAGAATGGGCCTACCTTATGTATTCCTTACGTTCCTGTATTACAAAACAAGTGCCATCATCTAAACTGTGTAAACTTATATATTAAAAAACATGATAATACGTACATAATACTGTAATAGACTTACTTCAGGAGGAGAGGTTGCGCTTTTTGCTGTATAAGATGCCCACCCTAACATTTTATCACATTCCTGTATTACAAAACCAGTGTCATCATCTTAACTGTGTAAACATATGTTTTAAAAAAACATGATGAATCTATACATTAATAATAGACTTACATCAAGATCTTCCGATTCTGCTTTTGCTTGTGCTACAGAACGTGCCCAGTTTAAGAAGTCCCTACGTTCCTGTATTACAGAACCAGTGCCATCATCTTAATTGTGTAAATTTATATAAAAACATGATAATATGTACATTAATAATAAACTTACTTCAGGAGTTGATGCATCATGTATCCGCTCCTGTTTAAAAAAATCAGTGTCATTGTCATCTTAACTGCGTAAACTTATATATAAAAAATGATAATGTGGCCATTTTATATATCATGATTATTAATAACTCGTTGAATTTATCAAAATAAGGCATTTATACAAATCATTATTTTTTCTTTCATGGACTTGCTCCATAATTCATATGGTGCCTTATTTTAATATAAGAAAAAATTATTTAACAATAACCGCCTCTAAGTACTACTACCTCCGTCTCAAAATTATTGTCCACTATTCTATTTCGGGTTGTCCCAAAATAAATGTCCACTTTCAAAAATAGATAGGAAATTTAGTTCGAGTTTATCATATTATCCTCACTTGAGGTTATTATTACAAACATTAAATAAGTTTAAATTAATTAGTCAAGGGTAAAACTGTCATTCTGCAAAAAAGTAAGAAAGGAAAAGCTGTAATGATGATGTTTTTCTTAAACTCTATGTGTGTGTTTTTTTGGACAATAATTTTGAGACGGAGGGGAGTATTTATACCCAAGGCTTTGCTAAATTGCATTAAAAATTTATGAATCGACGTCGACTACAACCCCTAGCCTTCCAAGCTAACAATGCGGGTCCGATTACCGCCAACCACTCTATACCCTCTCTTATAATATTTACTCTATTGTGTTTGCAATTTTATAGATTCTTGAAAACTCTAAGGTTGCATTTAGTTGGAAAACATTTTCCATCATTTTCTGTTCCTATTTTGTAGGAAAAAGGAGGGGGTTTCCATCTCCACAAAACAATTGAAAATTTAGAAAATGCGTTTAGTTAAAGAAACATGTGTTTGTGTTTTCCATTTTACAAAACTAGAATACATGTTCAAGTGTTGTTGTTTCTATCTCAATTCTCTATTTACTTTCGTAATATTATAAAGACATATTTAAAACTGTCATTAATAAGAAACACTAGCTAAACAAGATCCGGAGGTCAGGGAGGATTAAATAAATAAGAAGCCATTTTATTTAGTGAGAGAAAGGAAAGATGTGTGTAGTTTTAGAGAGAGAAACAACACACACCTAATGAGATACAAAATGAATCATCACCCCTCCATGGAAGTATGGAGGTGGGGTATATAGGTCAAGACAAGGGACACTATACTAACTTAACAATTCTAGTCCTTGCGGGTCTTGCCTAATGATAAAGTGCAATTCCGTATAAGTCAACATATTTTAAGGTTAACAATCTTCCCCCAATATGTGGACATACAAAATTACTTACAATGTTCCTATCAAGTATAAATACAACACAAATAAAGTCTTCCAAAGCGCTTCTAAAGCTGAAGATGTCTTCTAAGTTCTCCTGGTCTTAAAACTTGTACTCCAGCTTGGATCTTCATTATCTTTACTTGTTCTAGAACCATTGTAGTATTCATGAGTTGGATTAACTTCCCCCCAATTCATGCAGCATGTCTTGAAAAGCTTTCTTCTTAGACTTCTTTTTGGTGAAGTTTTTGAATCAGCTTCCTCCCAAACCAACATCCCTATCTTGAGCAGATTCTGAAATTTGATGTAGCTTCAACCATCTTCTATATGTCATTGACATGCAAAGAGGAAATTTAAAGAAGAAAAGCCACACCATATACTACTGCTACTTGTCATTATGTCTTGGTGAATATTCATTCGGGGGTACATGCGATAAATCGGCAATAATTCTTCTCACGTATGCAGAATACTTCATAAACCATACAAAGTAAAGTTGTATACACTACTTCCCTCTAGAAGTTGACATGGTAACATCAAAGTCAACTAAGTCCCGGATATACACATCTTCCCCATGATGGTTACGAACTCTCGGAAGCATCATTGTCGTGTACGTCCATATACTCGAGAAGTTCTTGTCTAAAGCACAAATCTTGAATTCCAAACGAACCATTACCCTCTTGTCTTCAGAAACTGTAAAGGAGATGAAGCAAGAATTAAGAAAACTTAGTATAATCAAGGTCTTGTATATGAAGGTCGTTGAAGAACTTTGAGACCTTTGTCTTCGAATAACACAACTATATCCCATGAGAATTGCTGATTACATCTCAACCTTTAAACTCTCTAGCTAACTTACCAACCTCGTATTCTGTCGGCTATTGTTGCGATCACTTGGTGAAGTAAACCCGATATACCAAACTTGAAAATGAAGTAGAATCCCCCAAATTTGTTACTTAATCTTGCACTATTGTTGATTGAAAAACGGTGCCAGGTTAAATCTATAAGTACTCTATACTCAACCAGAATAGTATAAGAAGTACAACACCTCTTGAAATTATCCACATCGACATCTGTGTGTGACACTGATTACTACAATGTAACTTCTTTAAGTGATAGCTATAACCCGTGAGCACTACAATGTAACTCCTTACATCAGGAAATAACTAGATAATCCAAGTTTTAATCAAATTCTTTTTGTGCTCAAGCAAGTCATCAATCGATAGATTAGGTTTGAAGAAAAAGGGGTAGAAAGTAGAAGGAAGTCTCGATGATGAAATAAGTAGACGCCTTCGTGAAACCCACTTCAATGTCAAATAAGGGATACCAAATGAACTTCGTGATCACTTGTCATTGTAATCCGAATCTTTAGCCGTTTGTCGTTTTAGTGAATCTTATTCGGATTGTTTTTAGTGTTATGTATCGTGTTTGTTGTTTAAATTCCATTAAACTAGAACAAATGTTATTTTTGAATGTCGTCAACGAAAAAACATTATCTAGTCCAACTTGTCGTGAAAGCGTTGTTGTACCTGGCTTAATCCATTTACAACATCATTCTTGTAAAGCCCAGCTGCCACAAATCTGGCCCAGTTGCGTTTGTTATAAGCCAAAGCCCACATTCTTTTGATAAGACTAGGCCCACTCACATTGACAATTTTTGGCCCAAGAGTGATAAGACCAACTCATGGCACAAAAAATTGTTAAACGTAGGTCCATTAACCGTTCTAACTAGTCCATAGAAAATTAGGAATATAAGAATGGTCGAATGCCTAATCTTACCTCATAACCCTAATCCTTATGATAAACACGCAGTCACTATCTATCTTTTCTCCTAAAGAATAGATCGAACAAATCTGATCATCTCTTCCATTTCAAATCGACTCGCATCCCTTATAACTCCACCACAGTAAACCTACTTCAATATCTTTCATGAAACCCTTTTTATTCTTTTGTGAATCCAAGAACCAAAGTGATCAAGTTCTTCATTATGTGTAAAGGCAAGAAATTGAAAGTTCTTCAAGATCTCAATATCGAGGTCTCAGGTAGGTTTACTTCGAGTTGTGTGTCTCTCGAAATGAAGTATAGTTTATAACAAATTTGTTATACAACTAACTTTATGTTCGTATATCAAAGGGGTTTTATCTCCTCACAAATCAATGATGTTTTATTTTTGTGTTTTGATCTTTTGATGATCTTGAAACACCCAAAAAAACTGAGATCATATAGGTTTATCATTTAATTTCGAGTCTTGTTTATGATTAGAGATGGAGATGGAGTTGGTGTTGTTGTAATGTGACGAAAGGATTAGGTAGATAGTTGGATTTGTTATGGTTGAGGTTTGATGTAATTGTTGTAATGGATTTGTGATGTTGAGTGAGGCTGTTGTTGTGGTATTCGATGTTGTTGTTGTTTATGTTGTTATTGTTTTTATAGTTATGTTTGTCCATTCGAGTCTGTCTTTGATCTTCTTCTTTTCAGTTGACTTTGTATCTATGAAACTGCGAATCCAGTTCCAACCAATGAACTGCGTATCTGGTTCGACCTAAAAACTGCGTATCCGGTCAAACCAAAGAAATGCGAATCCGGTTGATACACAATGTTGTGAATCCGGTGACCAAAAGAAATGCAAGTCCGGTTATGCTTGTACGTTTTGTCTATTTGCCAAACAAACAAAATTGTCCTTTTGTCTTTTTGCAAAAACCACAAAACATTGTCCTTGCAAGCTACATGGATATGTGTTTTCATTTTTATCCAGATAAGCCCATAAATGATAAGATTGAAAAATAAGCAGTTTGTAGAAACAAAACAGACTCAAAAATAAGCCATGACCAGTAAGCTTTGAATGAGCTTAAATAAGCTGAAAAACAGGCTGACAGCCTTGAAATAAGCAAAACCAGAAACAGGACGAATTAAGCAGAACATGAAACAGACCCAAACAAGGACTAAATAAGCTTAAAATAAGCTTTAACTAACTGATAATCCCAAACATGATAGATCTGGACACAAACACACAACAATAAAGATTCTAACCATGGCTTTTTATGGATAAATAAGCCACGAAAATAAGCTATAATAAGCTTAACAGCCACGAAACAAACAAACATGAATACAATACACCCCTGGTTAGCTTTGATACCAAATGTAGGAACCAAAATACACTTTCACTTCACCATTGATGAACAAGAAAATAAGATGAGAAAAATGAAAAAATTATAGAGAGATGTAGAGAGAGAAAGTAGAGAGAAGAAAAAGAGATGGTTGAATTCAAGCAAATGTAAAATGATACAAATAAGAACCAACACCCTCTCCACACTTGGAGATGGGTATTTATATCCTAAACCATAGGCCGGCCATCTTGGGCTTTGTTGGGCCGAATGGTGTTTGACTTGGGTCGGGCACGGGATTACAATGGACCTTAGTCCGGAACTAGTACAGGATTAGATTACGTTCACGAGCCCGTTTACCCTTCTAGCCTATTACAACATACATGAGATAAAGACCGAGATTAATAATATAATTTGAGGCTAACAATCTCCCCCTAAGCTTGGTTTCTAAGAGATTCCAAGCTTTCAAGTTAGACTCGTTATCTTGAGGCTAACAATCTTCCTCGAAGCGAGTCTTCTTGCAGATTCTGAGCTTCCATGTTCACAGACATATTTGAGGCTAACAATCTCCCCTAATGTGTGGTCTTTGAATTCTTGAGGTAAGATCTTGAATCTTGATTCCATGAACTTCTTAAGATTGCTTTGTCATTGAGTTCTTGAGTCTTTGGTCTTTATTATGTTGTAGGCTTGTTCCTTCATGTTGTGTGATCTTTGATCTTGAGCCTTTGTCATTGTCTTTCGATTTCGTCTTTGATTTCGAGATCTTTAAATCTTTTCCTTGTATGTCTTGATCATCTTTTCCATCTTGTGTCTTGACTAACATGCTCATACTTTGCATCATCTTGAAAGCTCTCTAATAATCTTCCTCGGAGCTTGGTTTCTGAGGAGTTATCTTTAATATCAGAGTTTGCGGAAGTCTTTGTCTTTAATTCTTGAGCTTTTTTTATTCTTGAATCTTGATGCTTATAGTATGTCTTTTTTGTTTGAGCATGGGCATGTGGTAATGAATCCGACTTCAGCTGGAATGGGATACCGCCACCACCGTATAACCTGTAAGTTTGCGTTAGTAATAATCAACAGATATGGATGAGAGTGTCTTCGTCACTTCGTCGAATAAGGTTGCAATAACCACGGTTCCCTGTTAATCAGTATAAATACTGTCAGTGATCAGATAGAATTCATATGAATCTTCTTGATAGGGTTTCGCAGCTGCACTAGTCGTTCTCGTTACTAGAGCGTCTCAAAGCAGACAACACGGTAAGAATGAATCAGATAGTTACTATCTTTCTGATTAAACCGTCAATTCATTTTACTGGAACAAGTTTGATTCACATAGAATCGCACCATTGTTTCTTTCTAGTTGACATAAGTTTGATTCATATAGAATCGCGCAAGTCACCTACTAAGAGCTTATTTGATGTTGGCTCAAGCATGATTTCCATCTTCACGGTAAATACTTAAGTATCACTCGGATGTTCTTGCAAAATCACAAGGATAATGCGTAGGACTCTTGTTAACAGCTTGTGAGCTTATTGGTGTTCAACAAGTGTTTGTAATGGAATGTGTCCTAATGAGATTTATTTTATTGATCTCTTGGCTCTAGACTCGATTAGTGCGTTTTGGTTTTAGTACTCGGAGGCTGAAGCAGACTGCCACCTATTCAACATTAACTAACTCGGAGTGAGAAAGTCAATAGAAGTCTTGTGTATCTCTATGATAAATGAGACAAGTTTCTATTGAGAGAAACCCGAATGGCTAGGAAGGGTTGTGCATTGCATCACTGGGTCCATGATGTCGTTTTCAATATCAGAATTCATCTTTGTGAAAACTGATAGATTATGTATTGACCTGGTTTCTGCCTAAGGTGTAGGGAGGGCTGCTTTCTTTTCACCCTTTATGCATACATTTCTTTTTAATCCTTCAATGCTTACCAAGACGTCATTACTAACACCTTGTTGTGATTGTTCTAGTGTTAGCTCAATCTTAGTCAACATTATTCCCGTAAACTCATTCATCTCAAATCATACCTAAGGACTGCTATTACTAACTATGGAGTGTCCTTGGGTAGATCCCTCCGATTCTAGTTGGATCATAGGACTAATACCTAACCTAACCACCTTATGACTTCAGAATCGTCGTGATTTAAGATGTTGTTGGTATGAGATCGTAACCATAAAACCTTTTCCGAAGAGTATCAAGCACTTTGAGTCGATTAGATCACTTATTATTTTCAAGATCACATTTTAATTACATTTCTCCCCTTATTTTAAATACTAATTCACTTAGTTTTTGAATTACCATGTGATTATAATTTGTCATGAAAGTTCTATGGGGAGAAAAAAATTTAATCTTAGCATGAATTATATGGAACATGAACTTGCTCCCCCTTAATTTTACGTATGTTTGACACCAAAAACAATGATACCAAGTTGTAAAATGAATATAAAATTGAGGGTTAGCATTGTTGATCACACAATTTTGAAAGATTATGAGTTGTCATTGAAGAATTCTTGAAAAATTATGCTCAACCACTAAATCATCTTATAACATACAATCTATTGAGTAGTCATTATTATTATCAATATGTTATTGAGACTTTTTATAATGTGTTGAATACATAAATATTGTCATGTTATGATGTATCCAACAACATTAAAAACTTTGTTTTTCTAAAAACTCCCCCTCAAACATTGACTCATTTTGAGAATGTCACCAATTGTAGAAGGATTGTCTTGTAAAACCTTATGAGGGAGGGAGTGTTGAACACACAATTTTGAAAGATTATGAATTGTCATTGAAGAATTTTTGAAAAATTGTGTTCAACATTTTGAAAAACTAAATGTTAGAAGACTTCTCTTCTAACGCTAAGGATAAACGCACTTATGCGTACACTCTCCTTTGTCGTTCGCGTCCGAGTTGAAATTTGAGTAGAGAAAAATTAGAAATGACATGTTTTGAAAGCATTTGAAACTCCTGTTCAAACTTCATTTACACGCCCGTGTCGATGTTAATCAACATTTCTAGGTACGTAAATGTTATCGATTCCAAGAGACATGTCGAGAAGATTCTTTTTGTGAAACATTTTCTGATTTTTTAATTTTGTATTTTCTTTTTGAAATTTTATATTTTTATATATTTATATTTTTTCTTTTTATAAAAAATATTTACATGTTGACCTCAGCATTGTTATGTGATGGTGGAATAGTAATTCCAACTCTTGTCGTGATGTAGCTGTATTGTCTGCTGGAGGAACAACTTTGGGAACCAGCTTTGAACTGGACGGTTCATAGCCGTAGTCATGAATTCCGAGTTCTGAACTGTTATGATTAGAAGTCATTGCTTGTTCATCATATCAAAATTACTTGAAGCCCTGGTTTATGAGATATCAGTCTTTTCAGCAACCAAACTCTAAGTTCTTCCTTTTTAGGATTGAAAGATGTACCTGCACTTAAGTTAAGAGTACCCGCACTAACATCAAGAGTTTGTTCGCATTCATATTAGTTAGTGATATCTTCATTTGGACCATTTGTAGGATCACTATCAACCTTCGTTATGCTAGAGGTGAATATCTTTCCAGTTGGAACCCATCTAAGACCAACAGATTTGAAAATTTTACCCGTCGGTTTCTACCTAAGACAAGATCTAGGATTCATTGTTTTCGCATGCACAACAGAAGTCTTTTTGATTAAAAACTATCTCCTTTTGGGATTTGTCTTTCTGGTTTCTTTGCAACACTTGTTTGCTCTACGGGTTTGTATCTCGTTGTTGTCCTATAGGATGGAAACCTTTTGCACAGTAGTTGACTTCATTGCAGAATTTTGTTACACAAAATCATGATTTGCATTAAAGACATATTTCTGGCATGTCGAGCAAACAAAATGTTTGGAGTCAGAAAAACTTTTAGAATTCCTAGAGTGTTCTGCTATGGGCACAATCTTTGTCGTTACAAAACTGTTCTTGGATGCAGGCCAATTCCTAGATGTTTGAGTATTGCTCCTAGGTTTTGGTTTGCTACCATTAGCTATGCTTTATGATTTAGCAGAAGGCATCATACCAGGTCTTGAATTCCTACCGCATTCTTGTGTCTTTTTCTTAGCTTCCTCTAGATAGTGCGATTATGAAACCAGTGCTGAAGCTAAATCTTTTGTGCATGTACTTTGAACTATTCAGATTCCGCTAATGAATGCAATCACGAGATAGGTTTTACAACAGCAGATTTCTCTTTACCTTAGAGAAAATAATGTGTAAGTTGACTGGTTTTGACAAAACGTTATTGACATCAACTTGGGAGGGCAAAACCGTGGTTTTGAAATTCAGGTCGCTCAGACGTAAACGCAAGTCGGTTTGTCTAACAACTGATTTGGTTATCCATGTGGTTTGTATAACGGTTCCCTATAGATTGATGATTTTTGCAAACTTAGTATTGCACACTATTTCCAGTTAATTTTCTTACTCAATTTTTCATGCTGTAGTTGCAATCCTTTTTTCTTAAAGTTTGAGCTTTGAACTCACATTTTGAGCAATCAAGTAGTGGTGGTCTATATTCCTGAGCGCTTGTTGCTTGATAAAGCGACATTCTTTGTAATGCCTTTTCAAAGTCTCATTTTCCTTAATAATTTAGCACCTTATGTTCCAATTCGATTGTTTTATATTTAAATTTACATCTATGTCATGGTTAACCTTGGCTTCATTACTTTTACTTTTGAAAAATAATTGGACCATGGAGAGTGTGCTCCTTCATTTTAGAAGCTGAGTTTGATATTGTTGTTACACTATGATGTTATAATGAGTTGCTGTGCATTCTGGATTAATGTTCATTTTGTAAATTGGTGGCAAACGGTTTCGTTGGAAGAACATAATATGATTAGTGTTTAGATTGAGTTGGAAAAGGATGTGTGGCGAGTCTGTGATGTGAGTGTATTTTATTTTTATTTTAAGAAATGAATTGTGATTGTATTTGTGAAAATATTCTGTCAATCTTTCGTTCATTATTGAATTCAGGTTGCTCATATGCTGTTGTCCCCTGTATTTAGACATTGATGTAGAAGGTCCCTTTGTACCTCAGCCATTGGCTCTTCATCATATATGGGTCAGATATCTGCATCATTAGCATGTGTATCATTCCCAGATCTGTTGCTTGTATCCTGCTCTTTTGATTCTATCCCACTGCTTTTTGTGTCAACCAAACTAACATCCAATGCTTTACTCGTATCAACCTTTCCCTCTGTTGTCTGCATCTGTCTTTCATTCACCTAGGTGTCATACTCTCTTTTATGCAGCCTCTTTCATCAATTGACTTCTTAACAAATTCCATGTGTTGAATCAGTGTATCACGGAATTCTGGAATCTCGAGTTGAGTGTATTATAGAAAGTAGTTGCGTGTCATCACAACATATTCACCATCTAAATAAATCTGTGACTTGATGAACATCTGAAACTGTGTCTCGAGTACTTTAAAAGCAGCCATGGATCTAATCTCTTGAAATTCTTCGTTGTCAAGTTTCTTTTCTAGTTGATCCATGTTTAGTAACATTGTGCCTGTGAAAGACTCTACATCTTGACCAAAGAGTGTCGCAAATGCGCGTTTAAATCCACACTCGGTTCGAGTTCCTTTTAAGTCGTTGTTTGAAAGAAGCTTGAGGTGTGAATGAAGTTGTCGAAAAGATACCATGCAACTCTTTTTTACTTTGTCTTGAATTTGTTGCATTTGTTGTTCTTCCGAATCTGAACACGAAGATAAAGTGTCTTTTGTTTCCATTTTACCGTAAATTGTGAAGTGAAAATGATTTGTATTATGATAATTGTTGGATCGATACAATGATTAGTGATTGTATGTTAAAAGTGATGATTGTTTGTTAGATTAGGTGATATGTTGTTTAATTATGATTTGGTTTGGTTGAAATGAGTTAACGTAATGAAGACAGTATTACATAGGCAAAATGCAGCGAAGAGTCTTAGGCAAAACGCAGTGAAGAGTCTTAGGCAAAACGCAGTGAAGAGTCTTAGACAAAACGCAGTGAAGAGTCTTAGACAAAACGCAGTGAAGAGTCTTAGACAAAACGTAGTAAAGAGTCTTAGACAAAACGCAGTCAAGTCTTGAGATAAAATGCAGTCAAGAAATGAGTTGGGCAGAGTTCCTCCTAGGCAAAACGCAGTATTGGTCTTCAAATTAGGCAAAACGCAGTAGAAAAATCGCAACCTATAAAATCAACCAAAACGCAAAGACAAAACGCAGTAGTCAAAACGCAGTCCCTAATGAGACAAAATGACAGTACTGTTGTCCTTTACTAAATGACAAAATGCAGTGTCCTTTTTCTGACAAAACGTAGGAGACAAAACGCAATGAAGAATTTGCCCAGAGAGACAAACGCAGTGCGAAAAACATGACTTTTTTCACCTAAAAACAACTCTTATTGACATTTTTGTCTGGGTGTTCTTTTGCACAACTTGATCCTAGAATGCTATAACAACAATAAAACACAACTTAAACACCGACAAACGTGAGAATCAAGACTTGTCAAGAATGAGACCATAAACCTTCAAAAACCAAACTTTTGATCAAATCTAACCAAGAAAACGCACACACAATCTAGCTAATCATCGTATGTGCTCTGATGCCAAATGTCGGAGCTACACAAATCACTTACACAATCATATTTAGTTACTTGGATTAAACAAGAAAATAAGATGAGATGATAAGAAGAATTGTAGAAAGAGAAACAAGAGAGAAATAAAGAGAGAAAATAAGAGATGGTGTTACAATAGTAAAATATCAAATGAGACCCAACACCTCTCTACACTTTGGAGAGGCTATTTATACTTGCACAATAAGGCTTCATGCCTATGGCCCTTTCTATGTGGCTGGGCTCATAATATCTTAGATAATACATTGGGCTTTAGCCCATAACACATGACCGATTAGATTCCATAAACGAGCCGTTTACCTATTCTAGGCTATATGAACAACATTATATAAATAAAGACCAAGACCTAATATTCATAATAAACGAACTTCATTGTTCGACTTAATATTTTGAGGCTAACAACTTCTTAAGATTCAAAACATGAAAAGTACTATGAATTCCCTTCAATCCTTCAGGCAACTCCAACGTATAAGCTACAGGACCCACTCTAGCTATAATTTTAAATGGCCCAATGTAACGTGGACTTAACTTTTCATGCTTTTTGAAACGCACAGCGCCTTTCCATGGCGATACCTTGAGCAATACCATATCACCAACTTTAAATTCCAACGGCTTAAGTCTTTTATCTGCATAACTCTTCTAGCGACTACGAGCAACTAACAAACCAATTCTTAATCTGGACAATCTTCTCAGTCGTATCGCGGATCAACTCTGAACCGGTGAGTTGGCTATCCCCAACCTCACTCCAGCATACAGTGTGATCCCTACACGTACTCCGTACAAAAACTTCATATGGTGCAGCGTTAATACTTGCCGTGATAACTATGTATATTGAGAACTCGACCAATGCAAATGGCAACCTAACAATGTAACATTTTCAATTTCAGTCTTTTTACGACTCCGAATATTTTTTACTATTTATTTTAGTCAAATACGCGTTTACTTTTAATTTAACTTTTAAGATAAATTACGTAGACTAGAAATAATCATTTAACGTAAACGGCCACCAAATAAACTAAGGTACGTCAAGCAAGTGTTCTATAATTATTTAGAAGATAATTATTGACTTTGCGCGTTTTATTTTTATTGGTCACGTAAAAGGCTTACGTTTCGCAATAAAATACATTTAGACACACCCCGGAAATACCTAGACTTACCTACTCAAACCAATACCACTTTTAATCCTTAAACCAAAATTTAATTTAATTCTTTGTGTTCATATGTCATTTTTGCTAAAATGGATATACCAACCCCATAAAACACACCGACCCATATGGTAAATCAACTAGATAATCTATCTTATTGTCCAACTAAGTACATGAAACAAACCTAAGTAATTAAAAACATGCCTTAATGTCTCTAAATTAGCTTAATGTACATTGGGTAATAACCATTTGGTCTCTTTTGGGTCTTGATACCCGCGGCTAGCAACAACACAATACACAAACCATAAGATTTCCAAATCCTAGTAAATCTTGTACCATAATCTTGTAATTAAGGATTGTACTAGGAGGTATTATCAATACCATGTGTGACTAACTAGAAAACCTCAAAACCACTATTAAGGGCACGAAATTGGTTTAGTTAGGGACTAGGGAAACTAACAAATTCATAAGCATATATATACACACTTATACTTGACCTTAAACACTCCTTAAAACTCTTAAAATACAAAAAATACTCTCTCAAAGCAAAACCACCATTTCTTTCTCTCTTGGTTTCGGATTCTTTATAGCCGACCAAACACAAACTTAAATTCGACACCACTAGTGTTCAAGAGGCTAGGGATTATACGTTTAAGGGTTTGAACACAAAAAGGAATCAGGTTGAGTTAGGGTTTGAGTTATACGATTTTGGGTTTACTACACGACACACATTCAAGAAGCTAGGACCATTGTAAGTCGAGTCCTAACTCATGTACATTCATATCTCATTTGTTTTCTTCTTAACTAGTAGTATGGGCCACGATGACTTGTGTTTAACAAGATTAATGTGAGCCGTGAAACAGTAGGTTAACTCCATGCATGGTACACGTGCATATAAATGACTATACATACTTTTGTGGGTGCTAGGATACGTTAAAAGGTGTAAAACCTGGCTTAACATCGAGCTAAGGCTTAAACGTTTACGTTTAAGTTACTCGAATGGGAACCAATATGAAAACTAACACGTATACACCAAATGCATAAAACCTATACGTAAACTTTACATGAAATCACAATGGCTAGGCTTGGGAAAGAGTATACTAACTTGTTAAATGATTGCATGTGATAAATCACGACTAAGAAATTCTAAACAAGTTGTTTTGATGCTAGTGGTCCTAACGAACCTTTAACTTCATTAACGGGCCACTAATGGGCCTTGTTGGGCCAAACAGTCTACTAACGAATGTTAATGGCCCAACAGTCTGTTAGTGGGGACCCATGGCTTATTATTAAGCTCACTCGAGCTTATAGAAGGGTTAAGAAGCTTATTAAACTCGTTAGATAGTAAGTCATGCATGAAAAACCTTAACAAGGTCACTAATGGGCTCCTTAAACCCAAACAGGCCCAACAGGCCGTACCATGGGGCCCACAGCTTATTGAAAAGCTCACCGAGCTTATTGAAGGTTTTTGAGAGCTTATTGAACTTAGTTGTATAAATGTACGCCCTTAGAAACCATACCGGACCTTAATGGACCTAATGGTCATTAGCGAGGCCTAGTATGGGCCCAACAGCCCCTAATAAGCTCGAACAGCTTAATTAAGAGCTTATACAGGTTTATGGGCTTATTATAAACTTAGAAAGCTAATGGACCTAATTGGACCAAACCTAAAGACTTAAAATGCTTTCTGGTTTTCACTAATGGACCCAAATTATGGAATAAGCCATAAGGCAAAAATAGCTTAAATAGACCCCTAAGTGCTTATTAAGGCTAGGAAATAAGTTGGATCATGTATTGAAACCCTAATGGACTTTTAAAAATAATTCAGGTTAAAGTTGTTGGGCTAACGAGCCCAATAAGCTCAAATAAGCTCACCCGAGCTTATTTTTTAGCCAAACAGTTTCCTATAAGCTTATACAAGCCAAATGAGAGCTTATGTGCTGTTAGAACCCTTATTGGACCTTTAATTGGCTTAATGGACCTTAACAGACCCAACAAGCCCAATAAGCTCAAATAATCTCATCCGAGCTTAGTTATAAGCTGCCACAGCTTATGTAGCTTATTAGAGCCCAATGAAACCTTTTACCACTTTTCAAAACTTAATTGGGCTTAAAATGCAATTTTTACAAGTTAGGGGACCAAAAGTGTCAAATTGTAAACTTATGGGTTAAAACTGTCAAAACTAAATTATAAAGTTATGGACTATTTTGGTCACTTCTAAAACTTAAAAGGGCTATTTTGAAATTATAAGAACCTAAAGTGTAATTTGTGTATTGAAGGACTAAAGGTGTAAATGTGGAAAACTAAGGGTTTAAAATGTAAATATTATATTTTCATAAACATAAAGACTATTTTTGTAAATATAAAAAACCTAAGGGTATTTTACAAACAAAAGTGATTTTTATAAACACTTAACGTATCATACAAGTTATAATATTTATCGGATATTATACAAATTAAAACACGACTTAATAAATATGTATATTTATTAATAACGTTCATACATATACTTGAACGTGTGTAATCGTATACCTTCCACCACACAAGTGATAACAATATATATAAACTAGCAATTTTTTGTAGTTTATGCATTAAGTCGTTAGCCTAAACTTGTAGACTAAGACTGGCCGTATTTACTTAGGTATTTGACGGTGTGATTCATTTGTCATACTTGGATATAATTATCATTCGCAGGGGACTACCTATTAAGGTGAGTTCATAGCCCCATACTTTATAATTATTTAAATGATTTACATCTTTGGGGTGAGGACATGCTTTATTTTACAAATTGGACGCAAGTGTACATTTTATACATTGATTACGTGTTTGCCTAAGTAGCGATAACCCACTGAGCCCATTATCATGAACGGTCAATTAGTAGATTGTGAGCGCAAGTGTTATAAATAGATCTATTTTGGATTGACATCCCCGTTTGGGTGAGTAGCGCTCACTGTGCCGGTTTGCATGACAACAAACGTATACCATGTCGGACTTGGGATGTTGCGGGTTAGAACATCATTCACGGGAAAATGTTGGCAATTTATTGCATTCATACATGTCGAGCTTCAGTGTCATGAGCTTAGGAAAACGTAATTACTTTTTATGATGTTTGCATCTGTTGCTTAATCATACACTTGGAAATCTTGCGGTCCTTCAATTGAATTACATAAACCTATGAATTCACCAACTTTACATTGACGTTTTAAGCATGTTTTTCTCAGGTCAATAAGGCACGAGGTACCCAGACACATTGGGGGTCACTCTTTGGAGAAATTCAATACTAAAGATTTGGGTCGTATTACATTTTGGGAACATTTGTTATAAACCAAAATATTTACTTATATTGTCGAACAATTTGAAGCCATGAGCTTATGTAATGAACAAGTATTTTTTTTAATCCAATGTATCTTTTTAAAAAATGACACGTTTAGTGGTCGTTCTCATATCTTGTGCTATTGATCTATGAAGTAACGCCCTCGGATATTCAATATTCCGCTGCCACCCAGATTTGGGGGTGTTACAAATTGGTATCTAGAGCCAAGGTTATAGAGAACCAGGTCAAAAAATTTTGTCTGAACTATAACCATTTTCAAACACTGCATTTACAAATGGGGTTTGCACGGGACACGCATACATTACTTGTTTGTAATCTAGCACATGTGCTTACATGACATACACTATTTTAGCATTAGTAGTTACTAAGTGCTTACATGATTGATATACGCATATATAAATTATATTACGTATATTCTTTGACTTTTAGGTCTGACTTGACTTACAAGAACAACCATCTAAATCACGTTTTCACGGCTCGGACCCTAAAGCAATTCGATGTGAAACGACATTCCTGACAACTTTTCAGTTTTGCCCGAGACCTGGAAACGAGCCGAAAAAGGCTAAAACAGCACCGCAAACATTTTTCGAACAATATACAACGCGGACACACAAAAACAATTAAATTTGTCTTTAATTATCAGTATTTATTTAATAAAAATATTAAATAAATTAGTCATAATTTTAATTAAAAGCGTTTCGGATAACGCGAATACTCGAGTTGAAATCCAATTTTATTTCGGACAAGACGAAACCGGTTCACAAAATGAATAACAGATATTTTATTAAATATTATAAAATATTTATGAAACATTATCGAGTAAATACTCATTTTTATCAGAAAAATGATTCGGAAAACAATGGCGCAAGTTTCAAGAGTTGAATCATCCGTTAAGTCGCTCAAATGAGTCCCGAACCGCTTTCTATCAAAAGTTCATTAAAAAGTTACAAAATGAACCCTAGACTAAGGGGTATTAACATTTCACATTATAAATTTTATTATATATATAAAATTTATATATAAAAATTTCATTTCCACATCTAAAAATACACACACACTTCAAAATTCTCTCTCTCCCTCATGACCTCCGGCTGCCGGCTGGCCACCGCCGCCGCCGTCGCGCCACCGCCGGAAAACTTTTCCGGCGGGATTTTTCCGGCGACTCCAAGAATGCTCCTCGTGAGCCGATCTATCCAACCCGATACCTCACTCTCCTCCACGCGCCGTCTTCCCTCCCCATCCGGCAGCCACAGCAACAACGCCATCATCATCATTATCACGCCATCATCATCATCGGGTCATCACCGTCGTCACTACCAAGGTGCGTTCGGTGTATGGGTCTATTAACACCACAAGGGTGCGGGTGGATTGTACCACCACCAACAGGGTGCGTTTTGGTTCGGTTAAAACAGCCCGAGGGCTGCGTGCGGTTTGTTATAAACAAAAAAAAAGGTGGGTTTGGTTTAGTTCTACAACAAGAAAGGGTGCGTTCGGTTGCGGGTTTAGCAGCAGGAGCGTTGGGTTTGATCGGAGCACCAAGGGTGCGTGTGGGCTTGCTCCGTCACCGACAAGGGTGCGTTGGGTTTGGTTAAAAATCTCACAAGGATGCGTTTGGATTGTTGTAAAACCACGCAAGGGATATGGAGGGTGGGTTGGGTGTCCACAGCCACTGGGATGTGTCTGGGTTGTATGTGGTTCACAGCCCGGTGCGTTTGGGGGTTTTATAGCGTTAGGGTTTTTGTTTTCGGGGTTGGGCAGCCCAAGGGTGTTTTGTTTTGTGCTGTACCGCAATGGGGGCCGTTTGGTGTGGGGCAGCGCCCCTGAGGTGGGTTTGGTGGGCTGCCGCCACTATAGGGTGCGTCGGGTTTAATAGTGAAACCCCGGAGGGTATGTTTGGTTTATGGCAGCCGCACCGAGGGTGCGTTTGTGTGACCTTAATATCGAATTAGGGTGCGGTGTTATAAAATGGAATTAGGAGGGATGCAGTGCGTTTGGTTAGAATAATGGCAAAAAGGGGGTGTTTGGGTTAGAAGAGAGACGCGGAATGGAGGTGGTTGGTTTAGCGAAACACGAGAAACATCGAGGGTTCGTTTGGTTTATAATATCAAATACACAACAACGAAAATACGAAAGGGTTTTTATAAATATTAAAACCGGACAAATATTTATTGGTGGTTATAATCGGTTAAATAAATATAATATTTATTAATTGATTTAAATTAGATATAACGATATATATATATATATATATATGTTATATCTAGGAAACGCGGACATTTGAGATATTGGAAACGCAAATAATCACAATATATATAGATATTGATCTAAAGGAAAATGACGAGCTTTACAGAAATGGAAAACGATATATATACGGGAATTTCATGGCGAAGTGTACATAACTTTTATATTTAGTAATGTTTTACTAAAAGTTTATATTATGTTATAAACCAATAAAAAGGGGCCTAAAGTTATATTTTAAAATATATTAAAGTATAACTGTACAATAACCTGACAACGGACGAAAGCTATATTTTCACATTAAGACGACTGTTTTAGACACGACTTGTCAAAGAAACGAAATATATTTTATAAAATATTAAATAATATTTTATAATGATTATAAACGATTATCAACATTGGTTGTTTAATTCATAACGTTAAGACATGTGTCTACCATTATTCAAAGTCTTTTTATTAATTAAATTGATTGTCAAACTATTTGGATTAATTAATTATCCACACTTATTATATAATACATGCGAGGTATTATATACTTTTCACTAATCTTTGGATTAATTGTCCTTGTGATATAACACACAGTATGAAGCATATAAGGGTTATTTTTCATATGTAATATATAAAGTATATATATTACACACTTTGGGAATATTCTAAATTTATTTATTTAACCAACCACCAAACCATTACAACGTTAATCAAATCTTATCAAACGCGAACGTTGACATAACAATTCACCGGGGGAAACCCAAACACATTATCTTAGGCTAGTGAGACTTAGCCGTTAAGTTAAGCTGCATCTTCACGGTCAGGCAGCTTCGTCTTCCGTTCGTATTGTGCATATTAGATGCCTATCTGTCAATCATTCTTCATCATCAATGCGAATTAGATGCCTACCTATCAATCGTTCTTCGTCATCGAGGTGAGTTCATAACCTCGCTTTTCAATCTTTTGAATGTTTATAAACCAGCGAGGGGGAATACATGCTTGTCTACAAACTCTTTACTTCTGGGTTTTCTTACAACAATTGATTGTTTTTAAAGGTTATTATGAGTTCCATAAACTCACTTTTATACTCGTTTGGATAACGGTTTATGTATATATTTTTGGGATTAAAATATGCATCGTTTTATAAACGGATACAACATGTTTTGTTTTATAAATTGAGCAAGTATTGATTACATGTTTGCCTAAGTAGCGATAACCCAAGTTGAGCCCCTTTATCATGAACTGTCAATTGCATAGATGTAGTTGGGAATTACATTATGTGAGCGCGAATGTTATTTAATAGATCTATTCGGGAAACGACCTCCCCGTTCGGGTGATTAGCTATCATCGGGAACGAACGTTATAGCATGTCAAATTTAGGATGTTTTCGGGTTGAACATCTAATCGGGCAGAAATTGCAATATATAGTTTAATTGCAAGAAAGATCGTCGAGCTTCAGTGTCATGAGCTTAGTGTAAATGTAATCTAGTTTTGTGAGATCTGCATGTGTTGCATTATCACTAAAAAGTCTTGCGGTCCTACCTTGAATATATTATTTTCAGGAAATCAATAGGCACGGGGTGCCAGGGATACACTTTTGGTGACATTAAATTTGTCATGCATTCTTTATAAAAATCTTTGGGATAAGATTGATACTTTTGGGTGACATAAAATGTGTCGTGCATTCTTTATAAAATCTTTGGGATTTTTACATGGTACTGTGATGATACAGTGGATTACATTCATATTTAAACTAATCTATGAACTCACCAACTTTATGTTGACCTTTTTAAGCATGTTTTTCTCAGGTAAATTATATGCTCGGATTTCTTGAAGTGCATTGGAGTCTATACAATCAAGCTTTTCATTGTGATGCAATTATGGGACATTTGTTATATCAAATTCAGATTTTGATTAAATCAACGAGATTACTTTTCAAACGACACTTAGAGGTCGTTCTGGGTGTTTGGGTTGGGTTATAACACAGAAGGGGTGTCGGGTTTGGCTGTCGAAACAGCGGGTTGAGGGCGTGTTGGTTTTTTATTTTGTATACAACTAGGGGTGTTTGTTTGGGTCTCGAAGCCGGGACAGCCACGGGGACAGCCGGGTTTGTGGGTTCGGGTAGACCCGAAAAGGGTGTGTCGGGTTGTTTGGTCGTCGGGGTTGGGTTTTGCACCACTAGGGCGCATTTGGTTGGGTTGGGCAGCCGAGGAGGAGGGGGGTGTTCGTGTCGGGTTTGAGTTGATATAGGTTGTTACAGATTGGTATCAGAGCACTGGCTATAGAGAACTAGGTTGCATATTTTACCCTAGACTATAGTCGTTTTCACAAACATTGCATCACATCAAACATTTTCAAAGTGCATACACGCTATTTGCTTATGTGCTTACATTACGTGCTGCATTAAGTACTTACGTGGCATACATATATATAATATATATATGTGCTTGCATTCCTTTCGCATATATCGTACGCTTATTTATATAAGAATTATTATATAAATACCAGAATATTTTTAAGACATTGTGGGTTGCACGATGGTCTCATTCTACTCGTCAGACATTGTGAGTTATACAATGGTCTCATCTTGCTTCTTAGACATTGTGAGTTATACAATGGTCTCATCTTGCTTCTTAGACATTGTGAGTTGCACAATGGTTTCATTTCGTCCTCGGGCGTTGTAAGTTAAACAATGGTCTCTAAGGATATTAATTTTCTTCATAACTTTATACTATATTGTATTACACGAAGACCGTTATAATTTTTGGTTACATGGGATTATGTATAAATCTAAGTATTACGAGTCTTGTATAGGCGGGACTTGTAATAGGAGGATTTATATGATAATTGCTATGTTGACTGGTTCATCGAGACTTTTACCTGGGTTACTCTAACCAAGGTACTCATTTACTATCTTGAACTCTATGTGGATCTCGCCTGGCAGTTTTACTCCCAGCTTCAAAAGACGAGTTTGGAACACTCGTCCCATACTCATTAAAGCACATGCATCGTCATGTCATCCATCAACTTGGGGGGGGGGGGGAAAAAGGTTATGTGGAGTACGCGTATTTGCATCGGGAAGTTATTAAGTAGGATTGATTTATGATTAATTATTTGAAAGGATTGGGACGTCCTTTTCAGTTAAATAAATTAAAATTTATTAAAATCCCACCGAAAGAACCATAAGTTTATCAATTGATTATTTACATAAATTAGGACGCTTCTTTATGCAGATAATGAATTATAAATGAGTGGACTTAATGGTATCCGATATGACACGAGTATGAACCTAAATTCAAAAATCGCCAGAATCTGTTGAAAAGGGTCTAGAAACACAATCGTGTTCTACCACTCAACAGAATCTTAAGGCCTCACTTGGAGCTTTCCTTATCTCAATGTCTTTGAGTTATTACTCTTGCCGTTGCTAATTCTCGCAATCATGAACTGTTCGTGGAACTAACAGACTTGTTACACACTTGAGCTAATGGAGCTGATTCATCGAACTAACGACTGAGTATCAAAATCCGCCGTCTATCGCATAAGCTCTTTCGCGAGCTCCTCTCATTTATTAAACTTTATTCTGGAGATATTGTTTCTCGGAGGGTCCTCACCCTCTGCATTCCATCACCATTTGTCATAATTATTGTCGTTATGGTTGCTGTTGTTGGGTCCTGGAGTGGTCCCAGATTGTACAAACTTTATCAACTAAGTGATGAAACCCAAACAAGATAAGCATATGTCGATATAGTATTCAGTTGAATTACTCATTGCAGACAAATGGTACACCAATTTAAGTCATGATACTAATTAAGTACTGCCAAGTAAGTTGGGAACTTACATCCATAAGCCACGTTGATGTGAATCATTGGACCTTACAGATAGTACAAACGAGACTCCGTCCTCGGACATTTAGAAACTTATACAAACACCACAAGGGTTCGGGTGGATTGTAACAACAATAAAGGGTGCGTTTTGGTTTGTGTACCACCACCAACAGGGTGCGTTTCGGGCTGTCACGAACCAACCGGGTGCGTTGGGTTTGGTATATCAAAAACAGCCCGAGGGGCGTGTTTGGTTTTAGAAATAAAAAGGGGTGGGTGTGTGTCGGGATAAATTTATAACAGCAGGGGGGGTGTTCGTTGGGTTGCACAGCCACGGGGGCGAGGGGGGTTGGTTTATGTTGGCTGTCAAGCAATGGGACAGCCGGGGGCGGAGGGATTGTCGCGTTGGGTTGCGGGTCCACAGCCACGGGGGATGTGTCGGGTTGTTGTGGTTTACAGCCGGGTGCGTATGGGGTTTATAGCAGTTAGGGGTGTTTGTTTTCGGGGTTGGCAGCCCAAGGGGGTGTTTGTTTTGAGCTGTCACCGCACAAGGGGGCGTTTGGTTGGGCAGCCGCCACCCTGAGGTGGATTTGGTGGGCTGCCGCCACTATAGGGTGCGCCGGGTTTAATAGTGAAACCCCGGAGGGTATGTTTGGTTTATGGCAGCCGCACCGAGGGTGCGTTTGTGTGACCTTAATATCGAATTAGTGTGCGTTTGGTTATTAAAATGGATTAGGGTGCGTTTGGTTGAATAATGGCAAAAAGGGGGTGTTTGGGTTAAAAGAGAGACGTGAAGGAGTGTATTGGTTTAGCGAAAACAACGAGGAAAGCAACGGAGGGTTCGTTTGGTTTATATATATCAAAAAAAACAACGAATATAACGAAAGGTTTTTATAAATATTTAAAACCGGACAATATTATTGGTGGTTATAATCGGTTAAATAAATATAATCTTTAATTAATTGATTTAATTATTAGATATAACGATATATATATATATATTTTATAAAATTATTTTTACTATATACTATATATATATATATATGTGATTATATAGGAACCGCAGACATTTGAGATATTGGACGACAAAATTATCACATATTTATAGATATCGATCTAAGGGAAAATGAACGAGCTTTACAGAAATAGAAATCTGATTATTTATACGGGGAATTTCATGGGAAAGTGTACATAACTTTTATATTTAGTAATGTTTTACTAAAAGTTTATATTATGGGGCCTAAAGTTATATTTTAAAATATATTAAAGTTAATGTACAATAACCTGACAACGGACGAAAGCTATATTTTCACATTAAAGCGAATGTTTTAGACACGACTTGTCAAAGAAACGAAATATATTTTATAAAATATTAAATAATATTTTATAATGATTATAAACGATTATCAACATTGGTTGTTTAATTCATAACGTTAAGACATGTGTCTACCATTATTCAAAGTCTTTTTATTAATTAAATTGATTGTCAAACTATTTGGATTAATTAATTATCCACACTTATTATATAATACATGCGAGGTATTATATACTTTTCACTAATCTTTGGATTAATTGTCCTTGTGATATAACACACAGTATGAAGCATATAAGGGTTATTTTTCATATGTAATATATAAAGTATATATATTACACACTTTGGGAATATTCTAAATTTATTTATTTAACCAACCACCAAACCATTACAACGTTAAATCTAAATCTTTATCAACGCGTCGCGTTGACATAACAATTCACCGGGAAACCCAAACACATTATCTTAGGCTAGTGAGACTTAGCCGTTAAGTTAAGCTGCATCTTCACGGTCAGGCAGCTTCGTCTTCCGTTCGTATTGTGCATATTAGATGCCTATCTGTCAATCATTCTTCATCATCAATGCGAATTAGATGCCTACCTATCAATCGTTCTTCGTCATCGAGGTGAGTTCATAACCTCGCTTTTCAATCTTTTGAATGTTTATAAACCAGCGAGGGGGAATACATGCTTGTCTACAAACTCTTTACTTACTGTGTTATCTTATAACAATGTGATTGTTTTTAAAGGATATTATGAGTTCCATAACCTCACTTTTACTCGTTTTGGATAACGGTTATATATATATTTTTGGGATGAAAATATGCATCGTTTTATAAACGGACACAACATGCTTTGTTTTATAAATTGGACGCAAGTATTGATTACATGTTTGCCTAAGTAGCGATAACCCAAGTTGAGCCCCTTTATCATGAACTGTCAATTGCATAGATGTAGTTGGGAATTACATTATGTGAGCGCGAATGTTATTTAATAGATCTATTCGGGAAACGACCTCCCCGTTCGGGTGATTAGCTATCATCGGGAACGAACGTTATAGCATGTCAAATTTAGGATGTTTTCGGGTTGAACATCTAATCGGGCAGAAATTGCAATATATAGTTTAATTGCAAGAAAGATCGTCGAGCTTCAGTGTCATGAGCTTAGTGTAAATGTAATCTAGTTTTGTGAGATCTGCATGTGTTGCATTATCACTAAAAAGTTCTTGCGGTCTACCTTTAATTATATTATTTTCAGGAAATCAATAGGCACGGGGTGCCAGGGATTCACTTTTGGTGACATTAAATTTGTCATGCATTCTTTATAAAAATCTTTGGGATAAGATTGGTAATTTTGGGTGACATAAAATGTGTCGTGCATTCTTTATAAAATCTTTGGGATTTTTACATGGTACTGTGATGATACAGTGGATTACTTTCATATTTAAATAACTAATCTTTGAACTCACAACTTTATGTGACCTTTTTAAGCCTGTTTTTCTCTGGTTAATTATTATGCTCGGATTTCTTGAAAGTGCATTAGAGTTATCCAATCAAGCTTTTCATTGTGATGCAATTATGGGACATTTGTTATATCAAATTCAGATTTTGATTAAATCAACGAGATTACTTTTCAAACGACACTTAGAGGTCGTTCTGGGTGTTTGGGTTGGGTTATAACACAGAAGGGGTGTCGGGTTTGGCTGTCGAAACAGCGGGTTGAGGGCGTGTTGGTTTTTTATTTTGTATACAACTAGGGGTGTTTGGGTCTCGAAGCCGGGACAGCCATGGGGACAGCCGGGTTTGTGGGTTCGGGTAGACCCGAAAAGGGTGTGTCGGGTTGTTTGGTCGTCGGGGTTGGGTTTTGCACCACTAGGGCGTGTTTGGTTGGGTTGGGCAGCCGAGGGGGAGGGGGTGTTCGTGTCGGGTTTGAGTTGATATAGGTTGTTACAAATTGGTATCAGAGCACTGGCTATAGAGAACAAGGTTGCATATTTTACCCTTGAATATAGGGTTTTTACAAACATTACCATCAAATCAAAACATTTTCAAAGTGCATTCACGATATTTGCTTATGTGCTTACATTAGTGCTGCATTAAGTACTTCGTGGAGTCCATTATATAATAATAATATATACGTCAGACATTGTGAGTTATACAATGGTCTCATTCTACTCGTCAGACATTGTGAGTTATACAATGGTCTCATTCTACTCGTCAGACATTGTGAGTTATACAATGGTCTCATTCTACTCGTCAGACATTGTGAGTTATACAATGGTCTCATTCTACTCGTCAGACATTGTGAGTTATACAATGGTCTCATCTTGCTTCTTGGACATTGGGAGTTGCGCAATGATCTCACTTCGTTATCAGACATTGTAAGTTAAACAATGGTCTCTAAGAATATTATTTTCTTCATAACTTTATATAATATCGTATTACACGAAGGCCGTTATAATTCTGTCTCCATAGGATTATGTATGAATCTAAATGTTACAAGTCTTGTATAGGCGGGACTTGTAATAGGAAGATTTATATGATAATTGCTATGCTGACTGGTTCATCGAGACTTTTACCTGGTTTACTCTAACCAAGGTACTCATTAACTATCTTGAACTCTATATTGATCTCGCCTGGCAGTTTTTACTCCCAGCTTCAAAAGACGAGTTTGGAACACTCGTCCCATACTCATTAAAGCACATGCATCGTCATGTCATCCATCAACTTGAAGGTTATGTGGGTACGCGTATTGCATCGGGAATTATTAAGTAGGATGATTTATGATTTATTTATTTGAAAGGATTGGGACGCCTTTTCAGTTAAATAAATAAATTATAAATCCCCGAACCATAAGTTTATCAATTGATTATTTACATAAATTAGGACGCTTCTTTATGCAGATAATGAATTATAAATGAGTGGACTTAATGGTATCCGATATGACACGAGTATGAACCTAAATTCAAAAATCGCCAGAATCTGTTGAAAAGGGTCTAGAAACACAATCGTGTTCTACCACTCGACAGAATCTTAAGGCCTCACTTGGAACTACCTTATCTCATTCTTGAGTTATTACTCTTGCCGTTGCTAATTCTCGCAATCATGAACTGTTCGTGGAACTAACAGACTTGTTACACACTTGAGCTAATGGAGCTGATTCATCGAACTAACGACTGAGTATCAAAATCCGCCGTCTATCGCATAAGCTCTTTCGCGAGCTCCTCTCATTTATTAAACTTTATTCTGGAGATATTGTTTCTCGGAGGGTCCTCACCCTCTGCATTCCATCACCATTTGTCATAATTATTGTCGTTATGGTTGCTGTTGTTGGGTCCTGGAGTGGTCCCAGATTGTACAAACTTTATCAACTAAGTGATGAAACCCAAACAAGATAAGCATATGTCGATATAGTATTCAGTTGAATTACTCATTGCAGACAAATGGTACACCAATTTAAGTCATGATACTAATTAAGTACTGCCAAGTAAGTTGGGAACTTACATCCATAAGCCACGTTGATGTGGATAATCGAACATTACAGATAGTAGAAACGAGACTCCGTCCTCGGACATTTAGAAACTTATACAAACATACTCACGCGACTACACTTTCTTCTTGAGGTTTTCACTATAATGAGACTTTCCATATAACGCAGTTATACCAGTCATAAGATCTGTAATGATATATTTTGAGGTACCCATTTTGATGGATTGGATATCCTGGTCAACCTAGCCGAAATTTATGTATATTAAGAGGTGTCGAAACACCAGATATTGCTGAATAAAGTTATCAGCGTCATGTTCAACTGGTTTAGTAAATCTTAAGTCTTTTCTTAGACACACTAAGCGGATAACACAAATTTAATCTCGGGACGAGATTTCTTTAAGGGGTAGGTACTGTAACATCCGAGAATTTTCGAAATTTTGAATGACGATTTCAATCTTTGACTTTTAGGGTCTGGCTTGACTTATAAGAACGACCATCTAAATCACGTTTTCACGACTCGGACTCTAAAGCAATTTGATGTGGAATGACATTCCTGACAACTTTTTAGTTTTGACCGAGACCCGAAAACAGTCAGAAGGTGACTGAAATGCCCTCGCAAGATTTTAGAATCAAGAACGAGTACCGGCACAAAAATAATTAAATTACATTTAATTATCACGTTTTATTAAATGAGAATATTTAATAAATTATTTAATATTTTATTTAGTAACGTTTGTTTGAAGCCGCAAATATTCGAGTACAAGGGATAATTTTACGGACAAGTTATCGGAAATATACAAAATAAATAATAAACGTTTTAAATAAATTTTTATAAACGTTTACGCAAAGTAGTCAAGTGAATTACTCAATAAATCAAAAAATGATTTGGGAAATCAATGGCGCATGTTTCGTGACGTTGCCTCATCCTTAAGTTAGCCCAAACGAGTCCCGAACCGATAATTATCAAAATATTACTTGAAAGTTACACATTTGGTCCCTGTGAACTATTTACATAACTAACCTTAATCTATTAAACAATTATCATTTTTTTTAAAAACTTTTATTATAAATATAAAAGTTTATTATCATTTTTTTCATTCTTAAAAATTATAACACACACACTCCTAGTCTCTCTCTCTCTCCCAAATAATCCGGCCACCCCTCCCCCACCTCCGGCCACCGTCGGCCGTCGCCGGAAAAGTTTTTCCGGTTAGTTTTTCCGACCAAGTCCCAATCTTCTCCTCATCACACGATCTATTCGATCCACTATACCACTCTCCGCCACGCGCCACCTCCCCACACCGCGTCGCCATCACCACCATCATCATCACCTCGTCATCATCATCTTCATCATACCATCATCGTCACCACCTCGTCTACACCACCACCACCACCGTTGCAACAACGACTTACGAGGGTGCGTTGGTTTAGCAGCATCACCGCAACAATGGTGCGTTTGGTTTCATAAACAACCACCACCGAGGGTGCGTTTGGTATTGTAACAGCAACCACAGGGGTGTCGGGTTGGTGGTAAGCACCAAAGGGTGCGTCGGGTTGTGGGTTAACAGCCGCGGGGGCGTCGGGTTTGGTTTTCATAAGCCCCAAATAGGGTGCGTTGGGTTCACAAACACTAAAGGGTGTGCATGGTTTATTAAAAACAGAAAAGGGTGCGTGGGTTTTGGCTCAGCCGCCACGAAGGGCGTATTTGTTTCGGTGGTGAAAACTACCACGACGGTGGTGGCTGTTTCGACAAATAAACAACCAAGATAGGGTGCGTTGGTTTGGTTTATTTTTAACAGATAGGGTGCGTTTGTCGTTCGATGTAAACACCAAAAATAAAAGGGTGCGTTCGGTTTAAATGTTAACACCACAAGGGTGTTTGTTTTGGACAGCCACCGACATAGGTGTGTTTGGTTTGTGTTCTCACCGGAAAGGGTGCGTTTGATTTCGGGTCAACCCACCAGCAGGGTGCGTTTGGATTGTGGTTCGGCCAGCAGGTGCGTTTGGCTGTTAAACACCCGAAAGGGGTGTGTTTGGCAGCCACCGAAACTGGCTAGGATGCGTTTGGCTGTTCTTGACAGCCTAGGGTCCATTTGGTTTTATTCCACCAGAGGGTGCGTTTGGTTATGTGTTTAAACAGCCCATAAGGGCGTTTGTTGTTGGGTTTAGTAGCCACGAGGGCTGTTTGGGGTCCAAGGGCGCGGGTGGTTTGATATTAAGCAGCCGAGGGCTGCGTTTGGCTTGTGACAGAAATCCCACCAAGGGCGTGTTTGGTTTAGCGAAAAATGGGTAAGGGTGCGTTTGGCTGTGTGACAGCCATGGGGGCGTTTGGATCTGGGTTAAGCACTAGATTAGGGTGCGTTTGGATCTGGGTTAAGCACTAGATTAGGGTGCGTTTGGATCTGGGTTAAGCACTAGATTAGGGTGCGTTTGGATCTGGGTTAAGCACTAGATTAGGGTGCGTTTGATTGTAGTAACAGCCCAAGGGGCGTTTGGTTCATCATAAGACTAACAAGGGTGCGTTTGGATTTGCTGTTAAAAGAATAGGGTGTCGGGTTGGCTGTCAAGCAGCCGGGACAGCCGGGGGTTTGTTTGGTTTGATAATCAGACACAAAAGGGTGCGTTTTGTTTTGCACCATAAATATATTAATTGTTTCATTTATTATCGAGTTAATTATATGTGAATGAATCCAGTGAAACTTGTTCGGCGTCTATGTTTTATTAATATTAAAGAGGGATATATATTAATCTATGAAGCAATAAAAATGGGTTTTTTGAGCTAAAAACGGGTTTGGCGCGATTTTTAACGGGTCATTTTGACCAGAAAATATAACGTGGGATTCGGTTTCGATATATTGAAAAGTCAGACGTTTATATTACAAAATAGTAACAAATTTATTTTTACAGACGTTTTTGATATAAAACGGGACTTTTAACTCTCAATAACGAAGAAAGCTGGAGTGAAATCGAATATACACTTTTAAAAGAAAAGATAAGTTTATTTTTAAAATATATATTAAATCTGACGAGATTATTAATTAAAGGATTTGAGCACTTTCGAGTCCGTTTCAGCCTTCCGGCGAAACACGAAAGTTGTTCGTAATGACGTTTTAAACTTTGCCGCAGGGATGACAGTTTTAAAATTAAGACATAGCGGGTACAAAAACAAAGTCGGTTGATTTAATTAATTTCAATTAATTATATTTAAGACCACTGTTGCGGTTCTAAAAACGAAGGTCTAAAAATAGTAACTTTCTGGTAAATATAGAGATAATTTATATTGTAAATTGAAATAGTATATATACATAAAATATACATAAGGGTTAAGGATAAAAGACGCGCAAGTGGATTTCTCATCACAATTATATAGTATGTATACATATAAAAATATGTATATACGTCGTATACGAATACCAACGTTGATCGTATTTAATACGTGTATTATAATAGAATGACATAATTAGTAGGTCGTAGACTGAGATGTTGCAGATGCGGTTGTGATCTATTGGATTATATTGACGAGGTCTTTGATCAAGGTGAGTTTTTATTAGCTCTCCTGTTTTTTTTACTCGAATTACATCTATTTGGGGTGAGAACATCTTGTTTGCAAATGTGTTTACTGGTTAGATTACAAATTGGGTTGCCATACTACAATTACAAAATTCGCTATGTGATACATTAAAATTTTTGGGTGACTTCATTTTTTTGGACACACATAAATGTACTTATAACTTTTGAAAGGATTACGGATTTCGCTAAGCGGATCGAACAGATGACAAAACGGTAACTGCTCGGGTGTTCATGGAGGGGGACACCGGTAACTGAGACAAATTTTTACTTTAACTGCCGCTGGTGTATCTATGGAGGGGAATTACCGGTAACGTGAGGGGAACACATTATTTTAAATCACTGCCCGGGTGTTTTGGAGGGCACCTGTGATGGGTACATACA
The DNA here is from genome assembly GCA_026074375.1 of Tanacetum coccineum. NCBI lineage: Eukaryota > Viridiplantae > Streptophyta > Magnoliopsida > Asterales > Asteraceae > Tanacetum > Tanacetum coccineum. Next base: position 32,375 of record BQNB010034141.1, read on the forward strand.
ATACCTACGTTCACAGCGACAAGAACATTACATTAACTTAGACGTTAGCGCGAATTTATATGAAATAGATCAAATCGTGTTGTGGAACCCCTGTTCGTGTAAGTAGCTATCGCCGTTAAACGAACGATATAGCGTGATACCACGCGAAAGAAAAAAAAAGAGATCAATTCGGGATTGACAACCCCCGTTCCGTGCGACTAGCTATCAGCTGGGAACAAACGTTATAACATTCGGATCACACGTTGGTACAACAGGGCCCCCAAACAAATACAAACTTGAACAATTTTGGAGACATTAAATTGGTCATTGCATTTATTTATAAAATCTTTGGGATAAATATTGTTACTTTTGGTTGACTGAGATAAAATGTGGACCCAAGCATTCTTAAAAATCTTTGGTATTTTACATGGTACTGTGATTATACAGTGGACAATACATTCAGTTGAAACTTACATTCATATTTAAACTAATCTATGAACTCACCAAATTTAATGTTGACACTTTTAAGCATGTTTTTCTCAGGTGAATTAGATGCTTGGATTATTTGATGTGCATTGGAGTCTTTACATTCAAGTTTTTCATGGTGATGCAATTATGGGACAACTATTATTTTGATTTCAGAAAATCAACGCATTGTTTGCCTCATATATAATTCCTACAACATAGACCTAATCCCGAAGAACTCGGTAGTTTTTGACGTGATAATTGGCATGGAATTGTTGGCAAAAGAACCTATGCCCGTTATTGTCTGTTGTCGGAAACGATCATTCGATTCCCTTTATGTAGCGAAATATTAATCGTTCGTTGGTGACGGAATCAGCAATAAAACAACGGTACCCGATTAAACAGTCATCACGTGTGCTTAAGGCTCAAGAATATATAACGAAGGATGTCACGTATTCCTAGCAAATATCACCGCTACCAAAGACGAAGACAAGACAAAAGAGAAATGTACATGAAGCTGTGCCATTTGTTCCAAGAATTTCCAGAAGTCTTTCCTGAGGACTTGCCGGGTATACCCACCCACTCGACAATTGGAGTTTCGGAATCGATTTGGTACCGGGTGCTACACCTGTAGCACGGGCACCATATAGATTAGCACCGTCCGAGATGAAGGAACTAGCGGAGCAACTGCAAGAACTTACGGACAAAGGCTTCATAAGACCAAGTTCCTCACCCTGGGGAGCTCCGGTTCTGTTTGTAAAGAAGAAAGATGGGTCTTTCCGGATGTGCATCGATTACAGGGAATTGAACAAACTGACAAGAAAGAACCGCTCCCCACTCCTAATCTCGATGACCTATTCGACCAGCTGCAAGGTTCGAGTATGTTATTCAAAGAGTCGAACTGAAGGTCAGGGTATCACCAGTTGAGGGTTCGAGAGGAAGACATTCCCAAGACTGCATTCAGGACTCGATACGGTCACTATGAATTCCAAGTCATGTCTTTTGGTTTGACTAATGCACCGGCCGTGTTCATGGACCTTATGAACCGGGTGTGTAAACCATATCTGGACAAGTTTGTAATTGTCTTCATCGATGACATTTTGATCTACTCCAAAAGTAAGAAGGAACATGAAGAACACCTTAGGCAGATCTTGAAATTGCTTAAGAAGAAGAATTTGTACCCTAAGTTCTCCAAGTGTGAATTCTGGATTTTCCAGGGTACAAATTCCTCGTTCACGTTGATTGAATGTCTAGGTATTCACGTTGACCAAGCCAAGATTGAATCTATCAAAGATTGGGCGTCCTCCTACAAAACACCAACGAGATTCGCCAATTTTTGGCCTTCCCGGTATTATATAAGATTCAATGAAGGTTTTCAAAAATCGCCAATACAATGAACCAAACTAAACCCAGAAGGTGTCAAGTTTGATTGGGGCGAAAAATAAGAACATAGGTTTCAATTGTTTGAAACAGAAGCAGTGCAGAGCACCAATCCTGGCCTTGCCTGAGGGAAGCGAAGATTTAATAATATTTTTCCATCGCATACTGCATGCTTCAAAGAATGTTTTGGGCGCATTGTTTGATGCAAAGAGAAAATGTGATTCCTTATGCCTCACGCCCAGGGTTAGAAAATCATGTGAGGGGTGGGAGTAGAACTATAATGACTCAAGATTTGGAACTTGGGCAGTAGTGTTCGCTCTCAAGATTTGAGGCATATCTGTACGAACCAAGTGTACGGGGTGTATCACTGATCATAACAAGTTTACAACACATTCTTGATCAAGAAGGAATTAAATAAGAAAGGCAACGTCGCTGGCTTAGAGTTGCTGAGTATATTACGATTGCGAAATTCGTTTATCACCTAGGGAAGGCCGAATGTGGTTCTGATCACTGAGCAGAAGGAACGAGAACCACCATTAAGAGTTCGAGCCTTAGTCATGACTATTGGCTTGGATCTTCCTAAACAAATCCTGAAAGCTCAGACTGAAGCACGGAAACCAGAGAACATCAAAAGCGAAGATGTTGGAGGTATGTTGGTTGAGAATTCAAAAGATCCGGAGAAACTTAGAACGGAAAAGTTGGAACCCCGCATGATGATCACTGAGCTATAAATGGCATGGAGAGCTGGATACCAAGTTATGATGACATAATACTGTGATCATGCACGAGTCCCCGACAGTCTAAATACTTTATTCATTCGGGTTCTGACAAGATGTACCAGGATATAAAGACGCTATATTGGTGGCCCAATTTGAAAGCCAACATCGCCACCTATGTTAGCAAATGTTTGACATGTGCTAAGGTCAAGGCCGAACACAAGAGACCATCGGGTTTGTTAGTACAACCCGAGATACCTAAATGGAAGTGGCACAACATCACGATGGATTTTGTCACAAAGCTTCCTAAGTCGTCACAGGGTTATGACACTATTTGGGTGATCGTTGACCGACTTAGAAAGTCTGCCATTTTTATGCCAATGATGAAAACGGTCCCTTGGATAATCTGGCGAGAAAGTTACCTAAAGTGGAGGTAGTCACGAAGAAAGGACTACCTGTCTCAATTATCTATGATCGTGACCCTCGATTCTCATCAAATTTCTTGAAGTCACTTTCGAAGGCTTTGGGTACAAGTTTGGATATGAGTACTGCATATCATCCGGAAACCGACAGACAAAGCGAGAGAACCATCCAAACTCTCGAGGATATGCTACGTGCTTGCGTAATCGACTTTGGAAATGGTTGGGTTAAACATTTGCCATTGGTCGAGTTTTCATACAATAACAGTTATCATGCTAGCATTAAGGCTGCACCGTTTGAAGCACTTTATGGTCGAAAGTGTCGTTCACCCGTGTGTTGGGCCGAGGTTGGACAAGTTCAACTCACTGGTCCAGAATTAGTGCAAGAATCAACGGAGAGGATCATCCAGATCAAACAAAGGATTCAAACCGCTCGCGATCGACAAAAGAGCTACGCTGATTTAAAGCGTAAACCGATGGAGTTTCAAGTTGGAGATAAAGTTATGCTTAAGGTTTCGCCTTGGAAAGGGGTCGTACGTTTTGGCAAACGGGGGAAGTTAAACCCCAGATATGTCGGACCTTTCAAAGTGTTGAAAAAGGTTGGAGCCGTTGCTTACAAGCTTGAGCTTCCTCAAGAGCTGAGCAGGGTCCACAATACGTTTCATGTATCCAACTTGAAGAAATGTTATTCTGACGATCCATTAGTCGTTCCGTTGGAAGGACTCCAAGTGGATGACAAGCTTCATTTTGTTGAAGAGCCTGTAGAAATCATGGATCGCGAAGTCAAACAATTGAGGCGAAGCCGTGTCCCAATTGTCAAGGTTCGATGGAACTCTAGGCGGGGTCCTGAGTTTACGTGGGAACGTGAAGATCAATTCAGGAAGAAATATCCACACCTCTTCACCAAGACTGCACCGTCGTCAAGTGCCGTGTGATAAGCCTTGAGGACAAGGCTCATTTAACGGGGGAAGACTATAACACCTCGTGTTTTAGGTCATTGTATGACATTATGTAATTTACAATTTATTTTTAGGGTTTTACGCGTTTGCTCTTAAACCGTAAACGTTAAGTTAAATCGCGTAAACTAAAAATGATCATTCAATGTAAACAGGCATTAAACGATTAAATGTTTACATCAAGCAAGTGTTAAATGATTATTATGAGGATAATTATCAACTTTGTTCATCTTATTTTTATTGGTTACGTAAAATGCTTACGTTTCGCGATAAAATGCGTTTCGGCATTCCCGGAAGCACCAAAACCTAACTACGCTTAAACGAATACCCACGATTATACCCAATACACAAAATAATCAATATAACATCACATATATGAGTATGTGGCCGAAATTTAGGAGATAAGACCAAGTATTATCTTGTTTGCAAGACACTTGCCCTAAATATCTAGATATTACAAATATCAAGGGAACCATGCCTTACACCTTCACATGCACTTGACCAATTGCCCTAGGAACCTTCCTTGAGTCCTTGGCTTAGTATATAAGGCATTAGCTAGCAAGTAAACACATACATAACCATTTCCAAGGTGTAAACAAAACACAATCTCTCCCATTTCCTCTACATACCCCACGGCATCAAACCACAAACATACTCAATCCATAGCTTGATTTTCTATCATCATACAAGCATACACACATCATACTTAAGGTATTCTAAGAAGAATTGAAGGGTTGGTTAAGCTTTGAAAGGGTTTTATCAAGATATTGCAAGATTAGGGTTTTGGTTGAAATTAGGGTTTTCACCTTATATTTTCAAGCCAAGGTTGTAAATCACAAGGGTGTGATTGTTGTTCTTTCATCTACTCATCCATACAAGGTTATTTAAAAGCTTAATCATTTCATAACTAAGATTTTATGTGTTCATATGCTCTATTTAGCTAAATCACCATTTAGGATACATTTGAATATGTGAAAGGGATTTTTACTTATGATCAATGTTTTGTGAACTTATTTACATGTTATATGGATGCTATTATGATGTTAAAATAGAATTATAACTCTTGTACACACTTGGTTAAGTATAAAAATGAATATGTACAAATTAGGGTTTCTTTTATAAAGTTGTGATTAAAAGTAAGGTTAGAGGACTTGTTGTCTTGAACCATGGATAAAATATGAACTAATGGACTTTATATATGTAAGACATAAGATATAAATGTTGTAAAGTAGTTGTAATAAGGTGTTGAAGCTTAATGGTACAAAAATCAAGCTTAAAACATGTTTTAATAACAAACTTCAAACTTGCAAAGGGTCTGTTTGACGTACGAATTTAAACATATGTTTTATGTTTTTATAAGATAACTACATGTCTCAAGGATCGTGGGTATGTAAGAACTTGAAAAAATCCGAGTTTATAACGAAAGATGATATGCTAGTTACCGAGTTTACGACGCTAAATACTTTATAAACAAATTTTATATAATTTTATGCATGGCAGTTATACTTAATACTTTGTAAACATCATTAAATTATGATAAAAATTATAATTACAAGAAAGTGTTCTAATGAATCGCTTAAAAACATAGCTTTAACGAATAAGTTACGCATTTACGGGTTTTGCTGGTTAATATGTTATAACCTCTCCAATAATGAACTGTAATAAAACACTATTACAAACAGAATCTCAAAAACTTAAAATGCAATATTATGATCACTCGTCTTAATACGAATGCGTGGGCATAAGAAATATTACAACCTAAGAATTTTCTTCAAATGCAATAACCTATTTTTCTTTTATCAACAATTGTACGGGGTAATTTTCCTCGCTTTATTACTTTTACTTATATTATCAAAGTTAATTTGTCTTAACTAAAGTAGAAAGCTCACGCAACTATCGTTGGCAATCCTGTCTTCATATATGTCAAGCAAAATCACTTTATGTTAAGTCAATATCACTTTTCCTTATTACAAAGTACATTATTCTATAATGTACATTCGCAAACCGTTATATATCTAAAACGGGCTTTAAAACCGTTTATCACATTAACTCTAAAACCCTAATTTCATGATGAATTTACATATATAGTGAATGCACAAGCTATAAAGCATATGTTCAAGTAATATGAATATCTCATTTGAAATATAAAATCTCTTCAAGTCAAAAAAAAGTACAAATCTTTAAAAACTCAACTATACAAGTCTTTAAGAAAAACTCAATATACAAGTCATTAAGCATGATCTCTAAAATAGCCGTTTTACCTCCATTTTCATTCTAATTTCTTCACCACCACTTAAGCAAGCTACTACACTCATTATACAATGTATAAACCCTAAATATTCTATTCATAAGCTTTCATACATCTTTTTACACTCAAAACCCTAATTCAAAACCCTAAACCCTAAAACCAAGCTAGTTTCTAAACCATGACTCGTTTCTTCATTTTTATCCATTGTAAACCCAAACCAACACTCAAATAAGTTGTAATAACTTATTTTACAATCATATCAATCCTATTCAATCATTATCTATCATTAACTTGGCAATGTGCAAGAAATCAAAGCCTAGAAAACCTTAACGAATCCAGAAAACCCTAATTATGCCCTAATTGTAACTTTGACCCGTTTTCTCAATTTCAACCCATTATAACTTAAACCAATGACCAAACTTTGTAGGATCGATATTCCTTAATGAAACACTGATATACTATCAACTATGCGGAATCTAGTTGGCAGTACTTATGAAGAACACACAATAGTTTCTCAAACGATTTCTTTTATAAACTATGCGGAATCTAGTTGGCAGAACTTTGACCTTTTGACTTGTATTTCCCAACAATCCTCCCCTAACTTGAATTCTACTTGCTTGACTTCAAGTTTCTTGATAGTTGGTCTTCTTTGTTAAGCATCAGTCTGTCTTGTCATTTAAGCAGTACTTGCCTTCAATCTTTTAAGCTTCATCCTTTGAGCAGTATCTTGTACACAATCTGTTTGCCATTTAAATACTCAACTAAATTGCATTTTTCTCTCACTTTACTTACTTTCATTCATACATTCTTTAATTTCCAACCTCCGACGCATATCAAATTCAGGTTCAACTTTTCTTTGTTGATATTGAATGGAATGCTAGGACATATTTCAAATGGTACTCCTTTTCTTATGTATCCTAGGTTCTTTGGGGTAACCTAGCGAATCACTGGAAACGAACGTATATCAGCGGAGTTGGATGTTACGGTTGAACATCATCACGGGCATTGTAGCAATATTTATATATGTATTCATTTATGTCGAGCTTCAGTGTCCATAGCTTAGAAAACGTAATTACATTTTGTGATGTCTGCATCCTTGTTGCATTATCACGGAGAAAGTCTTGCGACCTGCATATACATTTACATAAACCTATAAAATTCACCAACTTTATGTTACCGTTTTAAATGCAATGATTTTTCAGGAGATTATTAACAGAGGTCGAAGATACATTGTGTTAATATTTTGAAGTCATGCATAAAAGATTTATCGCATTACATTTTTGGAATATCTATTAGGCTGGAAATCTTTGTAATAATTACAAGTAAACAAAAGTACAGTCTTGGGCTTTTTGTAACACAACATTTTGTTAAATCCAATGATCAGTTTTTTACAACGCGTTCTGGTCCGTTCAATATATATCTTGTGTTATTGATCTGAGAAGTAACACGCCCCGAACCCTTATTCCGCTGCGACCCAATTTGGGGGTGTTACAGATTGGTATCAGAGCCAAGGTTATAGAGAACCATGTCAAATGTTTTTGCTAGACTATAACCGTTTTCAAACATTGCATTCATACAAAGGGGTTTTCATGGGACATACATACACTAATTATGCATTAGTCGGTTAGGCTAGAAGCATGCATGATTGATATTCATGATTGATATACATGTTATGATATAAATGTATATTACTATAAGAGTCTTATATTAAAAACTAATATAAGTTATGTTGGAGTTTCAGATACAGGGTATTCAATTCCAGAAATGCCACGGTCACCTACACGGCAGTGTCCAGTCCATTTGAGGATGGGTCAGACATTGGTTCACCAGGAGTCGATGGACCACCCATTATGCTAGAGGACCCATATGCTTACATAATGGCTGCTTATCAGGTTCAACCATTGCCTGACTATATACCTGGCCTCGAGGAGCCGCAGTCACCTCCCCCACTGGACTTTGTTCCTGAGCCGATGTACCCTGAGTACATACCACAGGAGGATGAGATACTCCCAGCCGAGGAGCAGCCACTACCTGTTGCTGCCTTACCCACTGCAGATTCACCAGGATATGTTCCTGAGTCTGATCCGGAAGAGGAGCCAAAGGAGGACGATGTGGATCCCGAGGAGGATCCAGCTGATTACCCTGCTGATAGGGATGATGACGATGATGATGATGCTGAGACGTAGGACGAGGATGAAGGAGGAGAAGAGGAGCACCAGCTCCGACCGACCTCGGGCCCACCTGTAACTCCGTATGACTGCCAGGATATCTAACCGGGATTCATCCATATCACTTCTCCAGGGAAGAGGTCGAGAGACATCTGCCTTAACCCGCCCACCTCCAACACCACATACTCCACTATCATCTCCATTACCATATTATACCAATCTCCCCCATTTCCAGCATCACCACTTGCTAGTCTATTTTCATCGCCCGTTGGGCTATCGGGCTGCTATGATCCGACTGAGAGCCGAGACACCGTCCACTTCTCATCCATTACCACTACCTAATTCATCACCACTTTTGCAGTTACTATCTTCTGACCACAGGACAGACATACCCTAGATTACACTACCACCTTGAAAGAGGTTGGGTATTGACCTTGGTCCTAGGTACGAGATTGGAGAGAGTTCAGCTGCAGTTGCCACTAGACCGATTGGAGGTCGTAGGGCAGACTATGGGTTTGTCGGTACTATGGATACCGAGATCAGACGACGGAAAGCCAAGGAGGTCGGCTATAGGATTAGAGATGTTTGGGTAGACCCAAGAGAGGCTGTTGAGGAGGTAGCACCGATGACCCCTAAAGGGGTCAATGCTAGGGTGACTGAGCTTACTGTAGTCCAAGAGCAGGACACGTAGGATATCTATGCTGTGATAGAGGATACTCAAGACATGCAGACCCAGATATATCAGAGTGTAGGGACATTGGTTGATGATAATCGATACCACTATGAGACTGCACGACTACTAGATCAGGAGGCTCTGGTTTCCCGAGAGGCATGGGGACGCTCCATAGAGAGTTCGCTATATGACACCTTTAGCAGATTTTTTGGCATTACTTTCTGCAGTGCCTGGTCAGCAGCAGGATTTTTCACAGTTGCATGCAGCTGACCGTAAGTGTCAGGTTGTGACTTTAGAGATGCTACAGGCAGACTACCAGAGGCAGGTCCAGTTGACTAAGGCATTAGAGTTGCTGAAAGGACTACAGACTCAGATGGCCGAGTTTCAGAGGCAGCTTAGACCCGCAAAAGGTCCGGCACAGCCTGATGCACCAGGAGAGGCTGGTAGCAGTTCCTAGATTTGGTTATGTAGTAGCAGCGATGCAGCCTGTTAAGTTATTATGGTAATTCCCAGCTAGCAGACTGTATAGATCTTTGTTGGTTTAGCTACCCAGTATAGTCTTGTTTGTTCAGGTATTTATCTATCTTGTACAATCATACTAAGTATTACGGGTATATCCCGCTAGTATGCTATTAGGTTGTTCTTTGTCCTTGTAACCTAAGTTGTAGTAAGCATCTGTATCTGAAACCAAACATTATGTTTTCCAAGTTATATATGAAATGGACGGATTACGTTATCTATGAAATCGAATTTATTATAAATGAATGTCGATTTGGTTATACCATGGTTAATTCAATAACAGTTGTACATTTCAACTGTGGATGTGATCTCGTTTATTAATGTGTTTATGTATTCCCATAGTTATGGATTTTATTTTATGAAATCTAACGGGTATTATGTTTTCTTGTGATTTAAAGAAAATGGCACCAAAGAGAAAGACCACGAGGTTAAACCCAGATGCAACACCAACACCAGTCACAGACACTCATACCACTACATCTGTCACCAATGCCCAAATTCAGGCAATGATTAACGAAGGCGTTACTGCTGCACTGCACACGTGATGCCAACCAGGAATAAGATGATAGCCATACTTCAGGAACGGGTGCCAGAAGGCCTGTGCAAGTTGCTCGTGAATGCACCTACCCGGACTTCCTAAAATGCCAACCCTTGAACTTCAAGGGCACTGAGGGAGTGGTTGGACTCACTCAGTGGTTTGAAAAGATGGAGTCTGTTTACAGCATAAGCAACTATACAGTAGCATGCCAGGTCAAATTTGCTACGTGTACCCTGCAAGGAAATGCTCTTACATGGTGGAACTCCCATGTTAAGACCACTACTCCTGAAGCTGCCCATGCAATGCCATGGAGGACACTGAAAAAGATGATGACAGACAAATACTGCCCAAGGGGCGAAATTAAGAAACTGGAGTTTGAAATGTGGAATTTGAAGGTGAAGGGTACCGATGTGGTAACCTATAGCCAACGTTTCCAAGAACTGGCACTAATGTGCGATCGGATGTTTCCAGAAGAAATAGACCAAGTTGAGAAAATGTCGTGGTTTGCCCGACACAATCCAGGGCAGTGTGATGGCAACTACGCCAAAAACTATGCAGATTCCATTGATTCGCCACTGCACTCATGATAAGAAATCAACAATTGGGCTGACGTCAGGCTGACAACAAAAGAAAGTCTGATGACACCGCCAGGAACAACCAGAATCAGCAACCAAACAAGAGACAAAACACTGGAAGAGCTTATGCCGCAGGAAATGGTGACAGGAGACCATACGGAGGGCCTAGACCTCTGTGTTCCAAATGTAACTATCACCATGATGGTCCTTGTGCTCCCAAATGCCACAAGTGCAACCAATTTGGTCATTTATCTCGTGACTGCAGGAATCCCCCAAATGTCAACACTAGGGCTAATCAGAGGGGCAACATTTGTTTTGAATGTGGTGCTCAAGGGCATTTCAAGAGGGATTGCCCAAAATTGAAGAACAACAACAACCGGGGTAATCGGGTTGGAAATGCCAAGGCTCAGGCAAAGGTGTATGCCGTGGGCAATGCAGGGGCAAACTTTTTGGTCGTTCTTATATTATCTTGTGTTGTTGATCTGAGAAGTAACACGCCCCGGACCCTTATTCCGTTGCGACCTAATTTGGGGGTGTTATAGATATTTAGCTCTCGAATTGTTATCACTCCGACTGCATTAGATCATGATTATAATGTCGAACTAGCCGATGGGCGAATAGTTGGGTTAAACACTATTATCCGGGGTTGTAAGTTAAACCTCTTAAATCATCCTTTCAACATAGACCTAATGCCCGTAGAACTAGGTAGTTTTGACGTGATAATTGGTATGGATTGGTTGGCAAAGTACCATGACGGGACCCGATTAAACATCATCTCGTGTACTAAGGCTCAAGAGTATTTAACGAAGGGATGTCACGTATTCTTAGCAAATATCACCGCAACCAAAGACGAAGACAAGTCAAAGGAGAAACGACTTGAAGATGTGCTAGTTGTTCAAGAATTTCCTGAAGTCTTTCCTGAGGACTTGCCGGGTATACCACCCACTCGACAAGTGGAGTTTCGAATCGATTTGGTACCGGGTGCTACACCTGTAGCCCGGGCACCATATAGATTAGCACCATCCAAAATGAAGGAACTAGCGGAGCAACTGCAAGAACTTACAGACAAAGGCTTCATAAGACCAAGTTCCTCACCCTGCAAGAACTTTTTGGATGTGCATCGATTACAAGGAATTGAACAAACTGACAGTGAAGAACCGCTACCTACTCCTAAGGATCGATGACCTATTCGACCAGCTGCAAGGGTCGAGTATTTATTCAAAGATCAATCTAAGGTCAGGGTATCACCAGTTGAGGGTTCGAGAAGAAGACATCTGATCCGCTCAGACTACACCTTAAAATACATATAATATAATAAAATATCAAATATATAGTAAGGATAGTCTAAAAG
>BQNB010034142.1:0-51821 GCA_026074375.1 Tanacetum coccineum
TTTTAGGTGTTTTAAACTCAAACCTACTGCCATGAATAGTAACTTTTTATAAAAATAGTTTTATAAAAGTATTTATAGTAAACTCGTTTTTAACGTATCTTTTTCGTTATAGATCGGTTTTTCAAGTTTCTTATCATTATGGAATTGTCATGAGGCGTATTATAACTCTAAAACATCATAACCTACTGTCCAAAATTCGTATTTGGACAGCCCCTAAGTATTCATGTGTTTAACTTTATGAAAACCTTGTTTTTATGTATTATTAACTTAGTAGTTTACTATAAAAACTCTTAAAAACACATTTGACACTTGTGGTACTTATAATAAGGTTCAATATCATCCCTAGTCCTTGTAAATTCATTGTAACAAGTTTAACAGCCTAATTTAACCTAAACATGTTTATACTTAAACTATAAGTTAACATACTTTTATATTTACTTTTCCATGATATTTATAACATTAGGACATGAGAATAAGTGTATAAATTAATAAACTCAAATAAAAATCCATTTTATACATTTAAAAGTCATTAGTGGTGATTATGGCTATATATAACATGTAATACATAGAATCATAAGAAAGAAAAGTATAAAGGATTTAAGAAAACCTTAATAATGATGTAAGAGATGTGAAATGAGTTCTAAACCCGTGTTTAGATTCAAAAATAAAGCTTCCAAGCTTATAACCCAAGATTAGGTTTTCAAAACCCTAATCTTTCCTTTTTCTTCTTATTACTTGAAAATGATGAACCAAAGCTTCCCAACACCTTAGAATACCTTAAGTATGTTGTGTATAGGGTTGTATAATCTTAGAAAATCAAAGTGTGGATTGTGTATTAAAGGGGTATTGTGCCGTGGGATTTGATGAAGAAAAGAGAGAAAGAAAATGAGATTTTGGTTAAGTATAGAAGTTGTAAACAATAGCCATGCATGCATGGCTATTTATAGTCTAAATATCTTATTAACTTAACCCTAGTTACTTTCTAACCCTAGTTAAGTTAAGCATGACAAGTTGGAAAAAATGTGTAAGAGTTTACTTTATGTAATATCTAGATATTATCTAGATATTATATAAAGTGATGACTATTGTTCTCATCTCAAAAATTTCGGCATACTATGTATATATATGATGTTATATTTAATATTTTGAGTATTGGGTATAATCGTGGGTATTCGTTTAGGCGTAGATAGGTTTTAGAACTTCCGGGTATGCCTAAACGTATTTTATTATGAAACGTAAGCAATTTACGTAGCCAATAAAAATAAGATGAACAAAGTTATTTATTATCCTCATAATAATCATATAACACTTGCTTAATGCAAACATTTAATTGTTTAATGCCCGTTTACATTGTATGATCATTTTCAGTTTACGCGATTTAACTTAAAGTTTACGGTTTAAGAGTAAACGCGTAAAACCCTAAAAATAAATTATGAATTTCTTAATGTCATACAATGACCTAAAATACGAGGTGTTATAGTCTCCCCCCGTTAAACGAGCCTTGTCCTCAAGGCTTATCACACAGCACTTGACGACGGTGCAGTCTTGGTGAAGAGGTGTGGATATTTCTTCTTGAATTGATCTTCACGTTCCCATGTAAACTCAGGACCTCTCTTGGAGTTCCATCGAACCTTGACTAATGGGATACGGCTTCGCTTCAACCGTTTAACTTCACGATCTGTGATCTCTATAGGCTCCTCGACAAACTGAAGCTTGTCATCAAAATGAAGTCCATCCAACGGAACGGCTAAGGGTTCGTCGGCATAACACTTCTTTAAGTTGGACACGTGAAATGTATTATGAACTCTGCTCAGCTCTTCAGGAAGCTCGAGCTTGTATGCAACGTCTCCAACCCTTTTTATTACCTTGAAAGGTCCAACAAACCTGGGATTTAATTTCCCTCGTTTGCCAAAACGTACAACCCCTTTCCAAGGCGAAACCTTGAGCATCACTTTATCTCCAACCTCAAACTCCATCGGCTTACGCTTCAAATCAGCGTAGCTCTTTTGTCTATCACGAGCAGCTTGCATCCTTTGTTTAACTTGAATGATTCTCTCAGTCGTCTCTTGTACTATCTCTGGACCGGTGAGTTGAACTTCTCCAACCTCAGCCCAACAAACAGGCGAACGACATTTTCTACCGTAAAGTGCCTCAAAGGGTGCAGCCTTAATGCTAGCATGATAACTGTTATTGTATGAAAACTCGACCAATGGCAAATGTTTAACCCAACCATTTCCAAAGTCGATCACACAAGCTCTAAGCATATCTTCGAGAGTTTGAATGGTTCTCTCGCTTTGTCCGTCAGTTTGCGGATGATATGCCGTACTCATATCTAAACTTGTACCCAAAGCTTTCTGAAGTGACCTCCAGAAATTCGATGCGAACCTAGGATCACGATCACAAATAATTGAGACCGGTATCCCATGCCTTGTTACTACTTCCTTCAGGTACAATCTCGCTAGTTTCTCCAAAGGGTCAGTTTCTTTCATGGGTATAAAGATTGCTGACTTTGTAAGACGGTCAACGATTACCCAAATGGTGTCATACCCTTGTGATGACCGTGATATCCCACCTACCGCTAATACCAGAGTGGGGGTTCAAAACTAAGACATCTTTACTTCTAGGGATTTGTGTGTTGTGATATCTCACAGGAAGCGAGGTCTAGTGAGGGTTCAAGACTAAACACATCATCCTTAGCCATATAGGAAGAAGTGTTGTTTGTGATTTCCACTACGCTAGCAACGGGGTGGGTTTCCAAACTAAGAACACCGGTCGTTGGTTGTGATATCCTACTAGGGAGCTGCCCTAGCCTAGGTGTTCAAACTAATCAAGCGCATTCTAGCTTTAAAGAACTTATGATGATAAAGATATTGCAAAAAAGTCTACAGTTAAAATCTCGTCCTAAAGATCAAGTTACCAGGTCTAATAAGTTTTATGCTTTGAGGGAGTCATGATTCATCTTTGAATCACGACTATGGAAAAAGTTGATCTATGGGTTGAGTTAAATGCGTAACACACATTTAAATCATATATTTCATCGTTGGAGAGTTAAAAGTCCACAAGTCATTAGTAATGAGTGCTTTAGCATTTAAGACTTATATTGACATGATCTTGTTTAATTGCTTGGTTTGGAGCTAGTGAAAAATCGGGGCGATGATATTTAATCCGTAAGGACTCCGTGAGATTATTCTATGGGCGTTTCTCATTCTATGATCCCAGTGTTAATAAAATAAAGGAAGTCAAACAGGAAGTCAAGAAAAGAAAAAGGAAAATCCAAAAATATTAGGGATAGTTAGTGTACAAATAAAAAATGGTGAAAACGGGACTTGTCGAAGCTTTTGATTCTTTAGTTTCCCTTGACGAACACTTAGCTACTTTTCAAAGTTATTAGTCGAGGGAGATTGAGATTCTTAGTTTTCGTAAATGTTTACTTCATAACATTGCGTGAGGACACGGCAATACCTTAGTATGGGGGATTTTGGTATGTGCTTAATTACACATACCTTTTACCTTTAAAAACGAGCTAAAATAACCAAAAACGGACTTAAAATGCCAAATATACGCTTGTTTTGCTAATTGTATTGTGCAGGAACGGATAACTAAGAAAAGGACGAAAAACAAAGCCAAAACGACAAAACCGGACTCGGAATGGAAGAGACTGTGAAAGACAAAGCCAAATCGAAGCCGAAAAGTCAATCAAGTCAAAAAGTCAACAGAAAAGTCAACTGGTCAAAGTCAAAGTCAACCCAAGTCAACCCCGAGGCCAAAAGTCAAAGAAATATAAGTTTAGGGACTGAAACTGTAAATCCCTAAACTTAGATTTAAAGAAGAAAAGAGGAGAAAAGAAGACAAGGGTGCAATCTGCCATTTCTGCAAAGTTACACTACAAGGACTTAAACTGCCAAGTCCCATTAAACTTATACACCAAGGACGAGTAATGCAATTGATGATATAACTCTTGGGGACTTGTTTTGCCAAGTCCCCAAAATTATAACCACACAAGGACCATGGTTGCAAGTACTCAACACACCATCAAGGACTAACCTTGCCAACTCCATAAACCTGCGCCCTTGGGTCTTTTTCGTTAAAGACTCAAGGGCTTAGATATATAAGGGTATTTTGGCTTATAAGCTTATAAGCTGTTGCCGGCTTATTGAGGGCTTATTTATAAGCCAATTTGGTGTTTCTCATTTTTCGTAGGATCTTTATAGGGTAAAGTATTTTTAGAAAAAAATTCAGAATTTTTCGAAATAGTTTAATATTTTTTATGATTTAATTTAGTTAAAAGTTTATTTAATTCATAAAAAATACAAAAATTATCAAAAAAATATTTTGCTTTTTTAGAAAATTTTCTTTTGTCATATAGTTTGTAGGAAAAATTTGAAAATTTTCGTAGGGTCATTTTTACAACTTTTTACTTTTTAAAGAACGGTCCGGGTACGGGATTTTGTTTTGACTCGTTTTTGGGTCAAACGAATAGGAAATCTTAATCAAAGAACCTTAAGGTCTTAAGCCCAAAATCATAGTAATTTCTTTTGTTTTATATCTACAATAGAACCCAATGATGTCAAAGAGGCATTAAAAGATAAAAGTTGGGTTGTAGCTATGCAAGAAAAACTAAATCAATTTGTAGCTAATGATGTTTGGAAATTAGTCCCTTTACCTATAAGTCAATCGGTCATAGGAACAAAATAGGTCTTTAGAAATAAATTAGATGAAATCGGTATAGTATCTAGAAATAAGGCTAGACTAGTAGCACAAGGATATAATCAACAAGAAGATAGAGATTATGATGAAACATATGCTCCGGTAGCTAGATTAGAGTCAGTTAGAAAACTTCTTGCTATTGCTTGTGCAAATGATTTTAAATTATATCAAATGGATGTAAAAAGTGCTTTTCTAAATGGTTTTATAAACGAAGAGGTCTATGTCGCTCAACCTCCAGGGTTTATTGATTTTCAAAAACCAAACTAAGTTTATAAACTTAAGAAGGCTTTGTATGGTCTTAAGCAAGCTCCTAAAGCTTGGTAACAGTATTTTTGATAAAACACGAGTATTCAATAGGAATGGTCGATAACACACTATTTATTAAGAAATGAAAGTCACATCTTTTTATTGTTCAAATATATGTCGACGACATTATATTTGGTTCCACGAGTCAAAACTTGTGTGATGATTTTGCAAAAGTCATGCACGACGAGTTTGAGATGAGTATGATGGGCGAGTTGAACTTCTTCTTGGGTTTTCAAATCAAACAAATGGAAGACGGAATATATTTCAATCAATCCAAGTACATCAAGGAGATGTTAAAGAAGTTTGGGCTGGAAGATTCCAAACCAACCAAGACACCGATGTCAATGGAGATCAAGCTCACTAAAGACGATGAAGCTGACTCCGTGGATAACTCTAAATATCGAGGTATGATTGGTAGTTTACTTTATTTAACTGCAATTAGGCCCGATATTATGTTTAATATTTGCATATGTGCTTGTTTCCAAGAAAATTCTAAGACTACCCATTTAGAAGTCGTTAAGCGTATATTTAGGTATATTAGATGAACTAGTCACTTAGGATTATGGAATCCGAAAGGAACCGGAATAGAAACTATAGTTTATGCCGACTTCGACCACGCGGGCGGTTACGTTGACCGGAAAAGCACAAGTGGCGTTTGTACGTTCATGGGATGTTGTTTAACATCTTTGTTCGCTAAAAAACAAACGGCCCTTGCTACCTCCACGACCAAAGCTGAATATGTCTCCGCCGAAAAGGCATGTCAACAAGCACTATGGATGAAACAAGCTCTCATCGACTACGGCATACACCTCGATGATGTTCCGATTATATGCGACAAGAAAGGAGCTATCGACTTAAGTAAAAACCCCTACAACACTATAGAACAAAACATATAGAAATCCGTCATGACTTTCTACGCGATAACGTCCAAAAGGGCAATATCTCTATCGACAAAAGTTGCATTCGAAGATAATATAGCTGATATATTTACTAAGACTTTAAAACGTGAAGTATTTAATTACTTAAGATTAGGATTAGGAATGATGGAACTTATCATGGATAGTGATCCTTCATCATCCCAAAAGTAATCGTAAGCGGAAACTCTAATGAAGTAATTATTCATTATTCAAAAGATGACAATTCTCATTATTAGTTCCAATTACAAAACTTCCGATCATGAACATAATCGAGATTAGAATTTTACTAGATAAAGAAAATATCAATAAAATGACATAGATATTTTCAAAGTCTACATGTATGGTCAATACATGAAATTACAAAATCGATTGAAAAGGACGAAAAGGAAAATCATCGAATTGCAACTCACACTTGTGTTGACGATGTTTTGTTAAGTCTAAATGTTCATAAATGATTGTGTTATTAGTAATGGTCAAAACTTATGCTAAAAGATAACACACTCCTAGTAGGATCGACTACGTTGAAATTCCATCTGGAAATTCATGACAAGTTGCATGGTTCACTCAAAACTTGGACGTTGACTTCGAAAATTATATCACATACTCCTAATAGTAAGTATAACACACTCCAATTGCTAAAAACATAACACCGTATCTCAATTTGCTCAAAAATCAACTGTTCGTATTTTTGGAGACTTGCGGACCATGGATCCACCATATGGAGATTCGTGCGTTATTTAGGTGGATCCGTGAGTCTCAGATCGCGGGTAAATAACTGATTTTAAACAATTGGGACCACAACTATTATTAAACAAACACACCCACGAACTCAAATACAAAAACCCTCAAACAAACATAACTCAAATAGGCAATTAGAGCAATTAATCTACAAGATCATCAACAAATCACCAATCTAGAACAACTATTGTAAGTGATTTCATCTTATTTTCTATTTAATTTCATATATATGGTTTCAATTTTAATCAAATCACATAATTTAGGAGTTTTAATTTTTCTTGTTATTTTCGTGCAATTAGAACTAAGATATAACAATGTATAACTACTATACTACTCAAAAAGTATAATTGAAGCAATTCGCTAAAAATCAATTTTCAACAAAAACCCCAAGTTGTGATTTTCACCTCTAGGAACTTTTCAAAACAAGGGTTGTTTAACTACATTGTTAATACAACATAAAAACTTTTTCTTCATGCATTAAGACTCTTGAATGTGTATACGAAGTGCTTAATTCATAAGCATGTTTCGTTCCATTCATCTAGAGCAATGTCAAACATAGGTTGTGCATCAAGGTTTGCTTATTTTTATTACTAGTATTAATACTATTTTTCTCTTTTTGTTGAGTCAAGCAAATCGCACACCCACATTAAGTCCATATAGACACACACTTAGAGTTTGCATTGTATCTCTACCTTTCGTTTATTGAGTCATTGTTATATACCTATAGGTGAAATCACGACATAAAGTAATCAAATGGACTACAAACGAACTAAAGATTATCTACCTAGAGTCCATCGTACTAGACAAATGGATGAAGAACTTAAAGAGTCTTACCGCACTCTTGAAAAGCGCCTCTTCCATGAAGGAAGAAAAGTTACCCCATCTTTCATTTCTGAAAACAATATGCTTCCATTCTTTCAAGCTATAGGCCTCGAGCCTTTTCTCACTCTTAACGAACCCATATGTCCTAGATTTGTAGTTGAATTCTATAATAACCTGTGTTTTTCATCAATGTAATTATCCATCTATTAAATTAGATGCACTGTAATATCCATCTATTATATATACCACCTTTATATCGGGAAATTTTTTGCTTTATCTCATTATGCAACGTAACTTGCATCTCTAAAGTAAACGAGCTCACGGAACCTCTACAAATGCCATCTATATCTATGTTTATATCATGTAAACATTCTAATATGTCAAGTCTATATCTTAATATCATTTTAACCAAGTACATTATTCATTTAACATACTTTTCAAAATGTTATTTCAAAACAAGCATTAAACGTTAACGTTTATATCAAAACCCTAATTATATGTAATGTATACATATAAAATGAATGTGTAAGCCCCTAAAGCATGTGTACAAGTATTAATACACAACTTTTGAATATCTTTTCCCTCCAAAATCAAGTTAAAACTTTCTAAAGCTCAATGTATAAATCATCAAAGCATGAATTCAAACTTTGCCATTTTCCCTCTATTCTTCTAAGGATTTTATACCATATTTTAAACACATGTTACAAGCTCCTAATACACAACATGTAAACCTTAATTACCCTAATCCTAAACCCTAATACACGTTTTAAAAACCCTAAACCCTAGATGAAACTCTAAAACCCTAATTACACTTTAAAACCTTAAAACTAAATCTTAAACCTTAATCCTTAATCCTAACCCTAATCCTAACACTAAACCTTAATCCTAAACCATAATTTATCTCTAAACCTAACCCTAATCCATGAATTAAAACCCAAAAACCTTAACCTGAAATAAAATGAACCCAACACCCCTTTTTTATCCATTTTAACCCATATTTAGCCAAGCTAGCATCCTACCACCTCCATGACATCACCACTATGTCACCAAGAAGCCTACCAAGCACCTCCATCACCACCTTGGCCACCAAGTTTGTCTAATCACCTCCTTGTCACTCTATAGTAGTCGAACCCCCCTATAACCTTCCACCTTGCATTGCTATACCTCCATAGCCCTTAATACTCATTCCTAGCTGCTATTAGTCATCTATCTACAACACTTGGACACCACACCAAGGAAACTTGGGCATAAAGGCTCATTCGAGCCCTATAAATAGTTGAGACCCCCAAACCATTCAAACACACCTCAAAACTCAATATAAACAACAATGTAGTCTTAAATCAGATCAAGAAGGATCAAGTGAAGTCCCTAAGCTCAGAATAGAAGCCAAGAATCAAGAAAAATGAACCCTTGAAGTCGTTACTAGGCGTACGAACCTGAAAACCCCATTTCGACCCATTTTAGCTCAAGTAAGCTCAATATCTTGTTCAAAAAGCTTATAATATGTATTAAAATGTTCATAATACTCTTAATATCATATATGAACTCTTGTTAAAGCCTTGAATCCTCAAACCCATGTGTTTTTTATTAAAACCCTAAAAACGACCCGCTTTGATTTTCTAGCTAATGAATCCATTTTCTAAACTTTTGTTACATTAAACCATCTTATTTTAGCTTATTCTAATTAGCTATAACTTGAAAATATCATTTGGAACCCTAAAATAAGCTTGCATGGCTTTTTGGACTTGATTTGTAAATATTTTTATGCATAGTGGTATATATCGTAAATTTCTAAAATTTATAACTAGAGGGGCTGAAAATGTCATTATTCTAAAGTTATAACTATAAGGACCTATCTTGCCAAGTTCTAAAGTTAAAGGTTTAAATTATATATACTTTATATATAAAGGACTAAACTTGTAAAAGTTTATAAACCAAGGGTATATATTGCGTTCCACGTCTTCGTAGTAAGACGAGCGATCAAAATATTACATTTTAAAGTTTTTAAAATTCTGTGATGAATAGTAAAATTACTGTTCACAACAGCTCATTTGTCGTTTTAGGCTTTAATTAGCGTAAACTTGTAATCGCGATAACTTATTCGTTTTAACTCCGATTTTAGTGATTCCTTCGAGTACGTTCTTGTTATTAAAAGATTTATTATATTTTATAAAAATAAATCCACTGATGAATAGTGCTTTTTACTGTTCATAGTTTATAAAATTACTTTTATAAACTTTAATTATCGAAAATGTCGTAATTTATTCGTTATAGTTCCGTTTTTAACGATTCTTGCGTGTACGATCTCGTAATCAAAAGTTATATCATATTTTAGATGTTTTAAAACTAAAGTTGCTGTAATGAATAGTAACTTTTTATAAAAATAGTTTTATAAAGTATTTATAGTCGTAAACTCGTTTTTAACGTATCTTTTTCGTTATAGATCGGTTTTTCAAGTTTCTTATCATTATGGAATCGTCATGAGGCGTATTATAACTCTAAAATATCAAAAGCTACTGCCTAAGATTCGAATTAAAACAGCCCCTAAGTATTTAAGTGTATAACTTTATAAAAACTTGTTTTTGTGTATTATTTACTTAGTAGTTTACTATATAAACTCTTATAACCATATTTTACATATGTGGTACTTATAATAAAGTCTAATATCATCCCTAGTCCATATAATTTCATTGTAACAAGTTTAACCCTTTTACTTTCATTATTTTCACAAGTGAAGTTTAAGAAAACTTATAAAACCCTAATTTGCTTTAAACATGTTTATACTTAAACTATAAGTTAACATACTTTTATATTTACTTTTCCATGATATTTATAACATTAGGACATGAGAATAAGTGTATAAATTGATAAACTCAAATAAAAATCCATTTTTATATACATTAAAAGTCTTTGTGGTGATTCATGGCTAGATTTAACATGTAAATACATTAAAATCATATGAAAGAAAAGTATGAGAGGATTTAAGGAAAACCTTAGTAAAGATGTATGAGATGTGAAATGAGTTCTTTACCGTGTTTAGATTTCAAAAATAAAGCTTCAAAGGCTTATAACCCTAGATTAGGTATTCAAAACCTAATCTTTCCTTTTTTCTTCTATTACTTGAAAATGATGAACAATGCTTCCCAACACCTTAGAATACCTTAAGTATGTTATGTATAGGGTTGTATATACTTAGAAATTCAAGTTACGCGATTTAACTTAAAGTTTACGGTTTAAGAGTAAACATTTAATCGTTTAATGCCCGTTTACATTGTATGATCATTTTCAGTTTACGCGATTTAACTTAAAGTTTACGGTTTAAGAGTAAACGCGTAAAACCCTAAAAATAAATTATGAAATACATAATGTCATACAATGACCTAAAATACGAGGTGTTATAACACATGTTAGCATTTTCATGACATAATAGACATAAATTACTGCTAATTTTTATATACTTGTAGATATTAATTTTTTTTATATGTTTAAAATATATAAAATGTCAGTTTATCTTGTTATATAAAGCAATTTTATGTTTGTTTATACTTAGAAGGATTGGTGACAATAGTTTTGATGTTTATGATTGTCCAGGTTACTAATTAGGCAACATCCTAATGTCATGAAAAAGACCATTATCATAGTCAAAAGTAGACCTTTTTATATCACATAGAAGCAGGATCATAAGATAACTTTCACCAAACTTAAAGTCCACTTCAATGAATAAGGTAAATATGATATTCTTACATCTTTCACATAGTGAAGAACACCAAATTCTTCTTGCCAAACTTAAAGCTACTTTACTCGTGATATGATCAATTTTGTGGTGACGTGGGAAGTGATCTGTGAGAAAGTAATCATTAAAACCTTTATGTATTATCTAATAGCAAGAAACCTTGTGGCTAACATTGCATATAAGCCATTTGCATTTGTAATAATGATTGAGGGTTGCTTTGTATTCTTTGAGGAAGTTGTAAACCTGGACATACTGCATAATGAAAGTCGCATATGAGTGGGAATCATTTAAAGATACAGCCCCAATAAATTTAGAGGCTGAATCTTTTAGTATTATAGATAGATAGATAGTGCGAACTTTAAAAAGAAGTTTGGGGATAAAATATGATAGGATTCTTAACTACAAAGCAAGTTATATAAGTTTTTAAAAGAGTAGAGTGCAAAATACGATTTGTCAAAAAGTGGTCTGAATCTCTTGTCTCAATTCATCACTTGATATATCCATGAGGATATACGTGCAAAGATTTATGTCGGTTTTAAGGGAACATGCAGGGGTGGAGCCATAAGTTTGGCTCGAAGGGCCACACTTTGATATTTTTTATTAACTACACTTACAAATGATTTTAGAGGGGCAAATTACGAAAAAATCGGATATTTTCTTTTTCTTCGAAAAATTTACACTACAATTTTTTTCGATAGGGGGGCACTTGCACAGTGCCCCCTGTCTCCGCCCATGAAAAACCAAGTGAGTGCAAAATACAACACAAAAATTCCCGTAAAAAAATTTACAAAACCGTCCCAAAAAAAAGAAAATATTCGGGAAAATATTAGCCCGTCCCATCGCAATTTTATTCCCCGAATTATACAAAAAAAGAAAATATTAAAAATTAGCCCCGCATAACGCATCGCCCAAAAAAAACCCCCCGAAACGTAAAAAAAAATTACTCGGGAAAAAATTAGCCCCGCCGCAACGCGCGGGTTCATTTGCTTGTATATTACACATTGAGTGACAAATTCACTGTCGTTTTGACAGTGGGCCACATTGCTACAGTAACGGGCTCCCATTTTGGGTTAGCTCGATTTTGGTTTTTTTTATTATTATTTTGTTTTTTTGTTTTTTTAAATTTGTATGCACAAAGTAGGAGGAAAAAAAATTACAAAAATTTCGATTTATTCAGATAAAAAAAATACCCGCGGAAACATCTTCGATACCTAATAACTTTAAAATAATCAATATGGTCACAAACGTACACCCCATTATATTAAAAAAAAACCATATAGCAAAAAAAAAACACTTTAAACATGAGGCCCAACACATAAGCCATATAAAAAAAGTATTACTAATATACACATTTGTCGACAAACTATACTAAAATTCGCATAAAATGTGACCCAAAATCTAGCCCAAAATAAAAAAAAAACTAGCCCAAAACTAGCCTGAAATCTGGCCCAAAGTAAAAAAAATACAAAACGGTCTCTCAACTTTTAACTATTTACGATTTTCTTACACAAAAATCCCGTAAAAAAATTAACAAAAAAAACACGTCAAGTTTTTATTGTTCATAACTTTTTTACATTCATCGGCCCAAAAAAAAAAGATATCGAACCGTCCCAAAAAAAGAAAATATTCGGGAAAAAATTAACCCGTCCCAACGCAAAATTATTATGTCACCATAGACGGTTAAATGGCACCACAAATTATTCACATTTCATTGTGACACTGAGTTAATTTTGTTAAATGTGACAAATAATAGTTTGATGTGCTATTCGTTCTTCATAAAGTGTATTTATACAAACAAGCCAAAGTATCCGCGCGTTGCTGCGGGGCGGGTTATTTTTTATTGGTGTGCTCAAGTATAAGAACTCACGCGTTCGGCGGGGCTAATTTTTTCCCGAATAATTCTTTTTTGTCTTTGTTTTTTTTTTCACTTAGTGTAGGCCGTTTTTTTGTGTCGTTTAATTTAAAGTTGGCCGCGCGTTGCTGCGGAGCCTTTTTTTTAATTTATTTTTTTTGTGTTTATTTGTTCGGTCTCATGTTTAATATATTTTTTTAATATGAGCTTATTTGTTGGGCCTCATATCGCAGGTGTTTTTTAATCTGAATAAATCAGTACTTTTGTAATTTTTTTGCCTGATGTCGCGCGTATTTTTTTTATCTGAATAAATTAGTACTTTTATAATTTTTTTTCCTATTTTGTGCCAAACAAATTTTTTTATATTGTCTAATTAAAAAAGAAAAAAAAATGTCAAATGGGCCGGCCCAAAGTTGAGAGCCCAAAAAACCGGCCACTGTAGCATGGCGACGAAAACGTCGTCGTTTCACTTTTCTTTTGATTATATATATAATGAGGTTTATTAAAAAAAATTAAATACGGTAAAAAATGAGGTTTATTTTTACATAATAAAAGTTGTATACTTACAAGTTTTTGTGAAAATATAATTTGGCTAAAAGTGTATTTATACAAATAAAAATATGATAGGGCAAGTAGATGTGTAAACAAGATAAGATGAAAATTACGTTGCCAGGAATTTTTATCTTGTATTAAAGCTCAAAAACTAAAACTTTAAATTACAAGTTACTTAAACACACCTTTATATTAAAAATACTGCGGAAGCTTGATGTTACAAGGGTGGTGGTGGTAGTAGTAGTGGTGGTGGTTTTTCGATGATGTTTACAAACGATTACAACTGCCTTTTATAGGCTATACAATAAGGGGATATGCCGTTGGCATAAAGCATATTCTTGGCATATGGTTTTTTACCTCCAAAATATTTCGTTTGCTAAGTTGGTTGACGAGCCTTATCAAACACAAATTACATTTAAAGCTCGATCAAGCTTGAGTCAAGTTTCAGCTCGAGCCCGACTTGTTTCTAACCTTATCAATAAAGCTCGAGCTCATCTCATTAATGATATATGTAGAAGTTCGTTTAAACATGCAAACCTAATTGAACTTGATATCTCAAACTCGAGCTTAATCTCGTTTATTAAACAAGTAGTATGTTATACTCGAGCTCAAGTTAAAGCTCGAGTTCATCAAAACTCTACTCATTTCAAACTTTTACCGAATCAACCAAAGTAGCTCACAAACAACCATGTACGTTCTCGCCTGAGCTTGACAATTTTATTGAAATGCTAATTGCACAAAAAATGTAGTTTACTTGTTGCATTTTATAGTTTTGTGTACCAATTTATTTTTGTTTCTTTATGTATGTAGCATATTTTTGAATTGTCTTTTAGGCACCAATTACCTGTTGTATCTTGAACTTTTAATGTCAAACCATTAAGCGGACATTGCAACTTCGCTAATATAGTTTGGACCCCAAAATTAGTAGTGGTCTTTATTTTACGACATTATATGTTTGGTACATCTATATATTTAAGAGCCTTTAACACCTAAAGGTTTTGTTTCTTTCATAATTAAGTTTATCACCCACTAAATCTCTGTTTGAATGGTAAATATCAGACTTCAATACCAAAACCCTGCATGAAATTAACTATCCAATTAAAACCCAACAATTGAGTTGGAGCTTTTTACGACTGCTTTGATCAAACATATTTTAATTTATAGTTGTTCATATCAAACATTATCATAACACCTCCTATATATGACTACCAAAAGCATATTAAATCACTAATCTTAAAATTCAAATTGATATACTAAGTCTATGCATTGAAAAAGATACTCGAGACAACTTTTAAACCTTTTGAACATTAAGATGTGAACCCTGAGCATAATGTTTTACATGTGGGTTTGACATCAACTATTGGTAGCACGTCCGTTTGATATGACGGGCCTCATAGCTAGGCTGTAAAAAAGAACCAAAGAAGTTTTCAGCGGAGCCTTCATCGTCTAAACCATAGGGTGCTCATTCACATCTTAAGGTACCCTCAAAAGCACATCCGAGATAGCTTTGTTTTGCTAGTGTACGAATACTCAAGCAACCTGTCATCCAAGAGACTAAATCAGCCTGCCGAAAGGAGAAATTAATGTGGCAAACCTATCGTAAACAGATAAAAATAATAATTATGGTCTGACCTCATGTCGAAAAATTATGCACACGCGAGTACAAATAATGATTTCTGTAAAGCATGTAATATAACCTTAAGGAAAGAAATTAAACGTACAAAATTTGAAATAAAACATAAGATATACTTGATCCGTTAGTTGGTTAAGTAAAATGGCATCAATCAGTCCAGGCCTAATGTTGCCCGCTGCTATTGATCTTTTTTAAAGATAAAACCTTAAATGCACTGTTCCTGGTGCTCTTACACAATCAAGCCCTGCATGAAATTAACTATCCGAGTAAAACCCAACAATTGAGTTGGAGCTTTTTACGACTGCTTTGATTAAATATTAGTAACTTGCTAACGTAGTACAAAATTTTAATGAGAATCGAAAGAAACATGATGCAATTGCCGCAACAGCTTCCCTGAATTGAGTCATTAAATCTTTGCTTTTTGATGGATCACCATAATTTTCTGTCCAAGTTGATATAATGACAACCATACCGATAGCAAGGAAGATTGAAGCTGCATCAAATGGAGTAACGGGTCACATAGCCAATGAACCGACTAACATATTCCCAAATAAACCAGCCAATATGGCAACAAGACCGTTTCCAAGAAATACTGCTTTAGAGAAGGTTATGGATAGCCATTGTTGCTCAAAGCCCCTCTACAATTTAAAAGTTGAAGATAAGTTAGCACCAATACATAATAGTGACATGCAGGAATGTTTGGATTCGCGTTTTGAAACTGATTATCCAACGATTGTGACTTGAAGTTGTATAGCATTTAAAATTGGTGGACAAACAGATAATGTGTCTCGCACTAATTTGGTATCAAGTGATTAGTTTCATACCAGTAAGGAAGGTTACATATATACTCTTTATTTTAAGCTGAGACTTTCACTCCTATTTCACAAAACTTCTTTCATATTTTCACAAAAATGTCTTTATGGTCATTTGTTTATTGATTCATTAAAAAACAAAGGAGTTGCCAAGACACTAAAATCTTATAATCTCATATAATCAACTTCAGAAACTAAAAACATATCTAAACAATCTATGCAGCTCATATCTGATACTATTATTGAAGATCACCTTATCACTTTTGAAACAGAAATTCATACTACATCTGACATCATACCTTGTTGTGTTTAGCAACTAGCCATGACTCAAATGCTGAAAATAGTAGCGAAGTTGCAATCCCACCCAAAATACATCCCACCATCAAAATTCTCGTTACTAGAGGTGTATGCTTTGTGATGCAACTCAAAATCGTAGTAATGCATTTGTCTTTGAGGCTCTTTTTTTTCATTGAATTCAACACAAACAAGGTTTTAGTCAGATCGCAGCAATATTAATTAAAACTTGAAACAACTTACTGGCAAATGGATCCTAGTTAAACGGATAATTACGGTTTAGTCGGATTAGGGATCCGACAATCGTCAAAAAATAACATGGAGATCCAAATCCTGCAATAAAAAGCTGACATATCTCCTTTACCAAAAACGTATGTTGAGTAACAGGGTAGTAAATCAAATACCACAACCACTCTAAACAGTCAACCAAGCTATAAACCAACATGAAATTGTGGTCCAACATAAGCTAATCTTTTCACAAAGCACAATAATATCCAATATATACAAGTGTAAGCATAAGTCAAGGGGTAATAATAATTGATTATCTGATCTATAATAAGCAGTTTCTAGTGTCTAGTGTTTGGTATATTGAAACAAGTTTTGATTACCCAAAGACCATATATTTAGTATATTGGTAGAACTCACCAAACACTAAACAGTAGACTATCTAGCTGTCACAACTTCAAACAACGTAAGAACATCCAGACACCGTCACTCACATCATGTTTTCTTACATCTAAGTATCCAATTTTAATCAATTCACATATGACATATCATGAACATTTATCACTTTGATAATACAATGCCGAACACCCCCTCCCTTGATATCTCAACAACTAAACCATAATACAATATTAGATTAAAAATCAAATACATACCAGAATCAACATTTCGAAGCTTATTTTTGATCGAAATCTCACAACAAAGACGATTGAGGCAAAAAATTACCTTTATATAGTGTTATTTCGTCTCGTATGTCAATTTAATAACATCAATTTTGATGAAGTTTGCATGAATAGGGTTACGGTTTGATTTGAGAGTGATTTGGGGGTGGTTGGGTAGTGTATGTGTAATTAGTGGGTGTAGTAAATGAGAGATGATTTCTCAGACCCATTCAAGTTCAGTTAGTGGTATGGAAAAATAACAAAAATGCCCTTAAAGTAATAATAAAAATAAAACGGGAAAATTCATAGACCGTCGGATTGAATTTGGATATAAGGCTGGGATGAAGCGCTTTTGTCTTTGATTAGAATTTGTTCTATGTAGAACTTTTGTCAGACCTTTAATTGTCTTTTTAATTTATATTTCTTGTTCATTAAATGAAAACATAGTCTGGCTTTTTCTTGCTCATTTGGAAACATAGTCGGGCTTTTTAATTTCCATTCTTGGGCCTTTTGGGCTGCTGTTTTTGGCCAGCTGCGAAACGGTGTCGTATTAAATGCTTCATAGAATATATAGTAATAGTAATAGTAACAAGCATGATTGTTCGTGCGTTGCTGCGGGGCGTTAAATTTTTTTTTCAATATTTTTTTCTTAGCGTAGGGCGGTTTTTGATTGCATAAGAGCTGGACCTTTCGCGCGTTGCGAAGGGGCTTGTTTTTGTGCGATTTGATTACATAGGCCGCTAGAAACTGTCCACGCGTTGTGGCTGACTTGTATGAAACACTGGTTTTTTATTTCGCTGACCATTTTTTTAAGAATCACAGAATATTAAACTTCAACGATTTCTATAAAATCATACGTATGTTAGAAGCATTGCAATATTGAGCTCGTTTTGTTCGCAATTCAAATATCTTTTCGCAGGTATTTTTTGATCTGAATGAATCGGTACATATGTGTTATATATTTGATAAATAAAGTTTGTTATATTAAAAAGTCGTAAATAGTTAAAAGTTGGGGGTACGTTTTGTAAAAAAAAAATCTATTTATATTAAACTGCAACATTTTTTTATAAAATCGTGCGTATGTCGGTAGCATTGCAATATTGGGCTCGTTTTGTTCGCAATTCGACGATCTTTTCGCGGCTATTTTTTTATCTGAATGAGTCGGTAGATATGTGTTATATATTTGATAAATAAAGTTTTTATATAAAAAGTCGTAATTTGCTAAAAGTTGAGGGTCCGTTGTATAAATTTTCATTTTTTTATTCTATTTTGGGCCGGATTTTTTTTTAACTTGGGCCGTGGGTTTCTCGTCAACTGGGCCATGACCTCTAAATTACTTTTTATAAGACCGGGCGTGGGTTTTTAGTCAACTTGGCCATGACCTCTTAACATGGGTCAAGAGAATAAGTCCAATAAAAAGTCATGTGGCCCGATGACAAAAACGACATTATTTTCATTTTTTTATTCTATTTTGGGCCGGAAATTTTTTTTAACTTGGGCCGTGGGTTTCTCGTCAACTGGGCCATGACCTCTAAATTACTTTTTATAAGTCGGGCCGTGGGTTTTTCGTCAACTTGGCCATGACCTCTAACATGGGTCAAGAGAATAAGTCCAATAAAAAGTCATGTGGCCCGATGACAAAAACGGCATCGTTTTGGCGTTTTTTTAGTATATATAGTAATTTCATTTGCACACAAGCCCTCCAAGTTTTTAGTATTTACGACTTTTTTATATAACAAACTTTATTTATCAAATATCTAATAAGTACGTAGCGATTTTTGGTGAAAAATATACTGACATAAAAGTTTTGGATTACGAATAAAACGAGCCCAATATTAATATGGTTCAGACGTGCGTACCATTTTACAAAAATGTTGACGTTTACTATTTACGACATTTCTATATAACAAACTTTATTTATTAAATATTTAACAAATGTGTAGCGAGTTTTTTTAATGAAAAAAATATCGACATGAAGGCCTCTGGATTACGAACAAAATGAGCCCAATATTGATACGCTTCAAACATGCGGACGATTTTATAAAAAAATATTGAATTTTAGTATGTGTTTTTAAAAAGAAAAAAAAAGACAATTTTTTTTTTAAAACACATGATAATTTTAAAAAACATTTTTAAAAAATCAATTAAAGCACGAACTGAGTATACCCTCATTTACCAATGTTCGATAATTCAATTATCATTTATCTTCGAAAAACAAATAAAATTAGCTTCGTGCAACACGTAGGCAACATTCTCGTTGCACACATTAATCACATTATACTTATAGCATCTTGTAAAACATGAAATTCATATCGTTCATCTTTTTTACGAGTTTACCTAGGTATTTACAGTACAAATTGACGAATCTACACATATCCTTAAACACATCCGGGCCTGTTTGGCAAGAGTTTTTTTAAGCTTTTTAAGAAGCTGTAAGCTTTTTGTTACAAAAATAATCTCTTTCATAATAAGTAGCTCTGTTTGGATGCATCAACTTCAAGCTTTTATTTTAAACAAGTAGCTTTTAAACGAAAAGCTGATTCATGAAGCTTTTAAAATTGTTAGGAACTGTTAAAACTGTAAATTACGTAAATTACTGATATACCCTCCTACCATATTATAATTTATTTAAATATGTCATTTTAAGTCATTTACATCTTATAACTACAGTCAACAGCTAATTTACCAAACATTTTTATTAAAAAATAAATATAGATACCAGATTGTAGATCATTTTATCAGCTGTGCAGTTTAAACGCTTACGGCTAACTGTTTTACAGCAGTACTGGCATATAGCTTTTTTTGTGAACGGCGAATTTATTAGAAAAAACAAACTAGCAAAGAAGATAGAAAAGTTACAAAGTTAGATTCGGATTTTCAAACACTCAACCCAACCTAAATCTAGGCTTGCTTTCTAAATCTACACCAATAGAACGAACAAAAACTAAATCATCAAAAATAATCGCTTTGGAAGGACTTCTTGAATCAAATAAGGACTTGTTCCGAAAATTCCATACGAGCCACCACATAGCATAAAAAAACCCTTCCAACATGTCCTATTTTCGAATGCATTCTAAGATCTTGGAAAAACCATCCAAACCAATATCATAAGAATTGAACTCCGAGTAGCTTAACTCCCACCGTGAAGCTATCTTTCGGTTTTGATCTCGCACCCATTAAACCAAGCAAAGTAAAATATGATCTGTAGAATTCACTCTACTTATTGCATATTGGCAAAGGATTGATTGTAAATTGAGGACTCTACGGGACATAATTATAGACGTGTAAGGTAAAAAATCATACTGAATTTCCACGCCTCATGACATTTATTTTTATAGGAACCACCTTAACCCATCTCGTTCTTATGTGCGGAACCTGTCAAACGATGATAATCTATAAAAACATTCTCGCAGGGTGCAAAATGAATAATTTCACCCGAGCCACTAATGACCAAATCCTATCTATCGTGCTTTGAAGGCAACTCCACACCTTCGAGATCGCTTTCATATCTCTAAATTGCTCCATTTCCCACTCCCATATATTGGCGCTCGACGCAAAGAGAATCCCAAAACATTATGGGTTCATTTTAGCAGCCACCGTAATCTTTTTATCTGACTCGGAGCATTAAATTAGGATTGCGAGACTTAATAAGTCATGTCACACATCCTACCTCCTCCCATAAAAGTGTCATGCCCATCACCACTTTTTTCTTCATAAAAACTTAAAAGATCCATACCTTGATTTTAAGCATACTTAACTCAGTTAACAATATTCAAACACATTAGAAGTATTATGCATCTTTAAGATGGTGTTTCAATAATTCCCAACTGTTTCCATACAAAGCTTTAATAAATCTTGTCCAAAGCGAGTTCCTGTCGTACCGAAAACGCCACACCCATTTAAGCAATAAAGCTCTATTTAAAGCAAAAAAACTTGACACACCCAACCCTCCTTTATCTTTCGAAGCCAAAACCCTACTCCATTTTACCCACGACATCTTTTCTTTTTGGATCAGCCTCATTTAAAAAATTGACGTTGATATATTTTAACATTTAAGAAATTGAGATGGAACTTTTATCATTAGACATATAGTAAATAGGAGTCGAACCCAACACTGATTTTAGAAGAGTTAAACGACCTCCAATAGAAAGGGTCTTCAATTTCCATTTAGAAAGCCGAGAATGCAATTTAGCCACAATCTCGTCCCAAGACGTTATTCGAGTCATCATTCCACCAACTTTTATACCAAGATAAGAAAAAGGCGTCTTCAAAGTACAACATCCCATCTTCATCGCGGCTCTAGACACTTTCTCATCTTCAACAGCAATCCCAAAACAATTTACTTTTTGCAACTTCATACACAGCCATGAAGCTTTATGAAAAGCAATCCAAAGCATGAACCTTAGTGATGATGTTTGATTCCACTCCACTGCCCCATTAAAATAAAACCCAAAAAAAACATAGTCACATAAAATAAAGAGTTAATTGTAAGACGAACCCACCGACACCCTTTATAAGGACTTCATCCACAACGTTTTGAAAAGAAAGATGAAGAATTTCCATAAATAAAATAAAAAGTAAAGGAGATAAGATCCACCTGTTTAAGACCTCTTTGAATGAAAATCTAATTTGTAGGACTTCCATACATGAATTGAACCTTAGATGAATGAAGAAAATTATGGATGCATCCTTCATTTTCGATCCAAAACGAACTTTCTCTGTGAATGCGTACGAGAAAAAAAAAATAAATAGTGAAATTAAATAGTATTGAAAATGACCTGAGAATACGGAATGTTACAACTTTTGAAACAGAAATTCATACTACATCTGACATCATACCTTGTTGTGTTTAGCAACTAGCCATGACTCAAATGCTGAAAATAGTAGCGAAGTTGCAATCCCACCCAAAATACCTCCCACCATCAAAATTCTGTACTAAGGTGAATGCTTTGTGATGCAACTCAAAATGTACGTAATGCAGTAAGTAATTGAGGCTCTTTTTTGACCATTGAATTCAACACAAACAAGGTTTGAGTCAGATCGCAACAATATTAATTAAAACTTGAAACAACTTACTGAAAATGGATCAAGTAAAACGGGAAATTACGGTTTGTACGCTAGGGATCCGACAATCGTTCAAAATTACATGGAAGATCCAAATCCAACAATAAATAGCTGCCCAATATCTCCTTTACCAAAACCGTATGTTGTGTAAAGGTAGTACTCACATACAACCCCTCTAACCAGTCACCAGCTACAACCAACATGAAATTGTGTCCAACATAAGCTTAATATTTTCCACAAAAGCACAATAATATCAAATATATACAAGTGTAAGCATAAGTCAAGGGGTAATAATAATTGATTATCTGATCTATAATAAGCAGTTCCTAGTGTCTAGTGTTTGGTATATTGAAACAAGTTTTGATTACCCAAAGACCATATATTTAGTATATTGGTAGAACTCACCAAACACTAAACAATAGACTATCTAGCTGTCACAACTTCAAACAATAAGCACATCCAAACACCATCGCTCACATCATGTTTTCTTACATCTAAGTATCCAATTTTAATCAATTCACACATGACATATCATGAACATTTATCACTTTGATAATACAATGCCGAACACCCACTCCCTTGATATCTCAACAACTAAACCATAATACAATATTAGATTAAAAATCAAATACATACCATAATCAACATCTTGAAGCTTATTTTTGATCGAAATCTCACAACAAAGAAGATTGAGGCAAAAAATTACCTTTATATAGTGTTATTTCGTCTCGTATGTCAATTTAATAACATTAATTTTGATGAAGTTTGCATGAATAGGGTTACGGTTTGATTTGAGAGTGATTTGGGGGTGGTTGGGTAGTGTATGTATAATTAGTGGGTGTAGTAAATCAGAGATGATTTCTCAGACCCATTCAAGTTCAGTTAGTGGTATGGAAAAATAACAAAAATGCCCTTAAAGTAATAATAAAAATAAAACGGGAAAATTCATAGACCGTCGGATTGAATTTGGATCTAAGGCTGGGATGAAGCGCTTTTGTCTTTGATTAGAATTTGTTCTATGTAGAACTTTTGTCATACCTTTAATTGTCTTTTTAATTTATATTTCTTGTTCATTAAATGAAAACATAGTCTGGCTTTTTCTTGCTCATTTATAATTACTAATATACACATTGAGTGACAAATCTACTGTCGTTTTGACAGTGGGTCACTTTACTACAGTAACGGGCTTCCATTTTGGGTCAGCCCGGTTTTTTTTTAATTATTTTGTTTTTGTTTTTTTTTAAATTTGTATGCACAAAGTAGGAGGAAAAAAATTACAAAAGTTCTGATTTATTCAGATAAAAAAAATACCCGCGGAAATATCTTCGATACCTAATAACTTTAAAATAATCGATATGGTCACAAACGTACAACCCATTATATTAAAAAAAACCCATATAGCAAAAAAAAACAACACTTTAAACATAAGGCCCAACACATAAGCCATATAAAAAAAATTATTACTAATATACACATTTGTTGACAAACTAGCCTAAAATTCGCATAAAATCTGGCCCAATGTAAAAAAAAAAAAACTAGCCCAAAGTAAAAAAAAAATACAAAACGGTCCCTCAACTTTTAACTATTTACGATTTTCTTACACAAAAAATCCCGTAAAAAATTAACAAAAAAAACACGTCAAGTTTTTATTGTTCACAACTTTTTTACATTCATCGGCCCAAAAAAAAGATATCGAACCGTCCCAAAAAAAGAAAATATTCGGGAAAAAATTAACCCGTCCCAACGCAATTTTTTTCCCCGAATCATACAAAAAAAGAAAATATTAAAAATTAGCCCCGCATAACGCATCGCTCAAAAAAAACCCCCCGAAACGTAAAAAAAATTATTCGGGAAAAAATTAGCTCCGCCGCAACGCGCGGGTTCATATGCTTGTTATTTTTTATAAGTCGAGCCGTGGGTTTTTCGTCAACTTGGCCATGACCTCTAACATGGGTCAAGAGAATAAGTCCAATAAAAAGTCATGTGGCCCGATGACAAAAACGGCATCGTTTTGGCATTTTTTAGTATACATAGTAATTTCATTTGCACACAAGCCCTCCAAGTTTTTAGTATTTACGACATTTTTATATAACAAACTTTATTTATCAAGTATCTAACAAATACGTAACGATTTTTGGTGAAAAATATACTGACATAAAAGTTTTTGGATTACGAATAAAACGAGCCCAATATTAATATGGTTCAGACGTGCGTACCATTTTACAAAAATGTTGACGTTTACTATTTACGACATTTCTATATAACAAACTTCATTTATTAAATATTTAACAAATGCGTAGCGAGTTTTTAATGAAAAGCATATCGACATGAAGGCTTCTGGATTACGAAAAAAATGGGTCCAATATTGATACGCTTCAAACATGCGGACGATTTTATAAAAAAATATTGAATTTTAGTATGTGTTTTTAAAAAGAAAAAAAAAGACAAAAAAAAAAATTAAAAACACAACATGATAATTTTAAAAAACATTTTTAAAAAATCTATTAAAGCACGAATTGAGTATACTCTCATTTACCAATGTTCAATAATTCAATTATCATTTATCTTCGAAAAACAAATAAAAATAGCTTCGTGCAACACGCATGCAACATTTTTTCTCGTTGCACACATTAATCACATTATACTTATGGCATTTTGTAAAACATGAAATTCATATCGTTCATCTTTTTTACGAGTTTACCTAGGTATTTACAGTACAAATTGACGAATCCACACATATCCTTAAACACATCCGAGCCTGATTTGCAAGAGCTTTTTTGAAGCTTTTTAAGAAGCTGTAAGCTTTTTATTACAAAAATAATCTCTTTCATAATAAGTATTCCATCCGTCCCATTTTTATTGTCCACGTTTCCTTTTTGGGATGTCCCAATTTAATTGTCCACTACTAAAAATGAATGAGGAAATTTGGTCAATTTACTATATTACCCTTGTTTGAAATTATAATTACAAACTTTAAAGAACACTTTAATTAATTAGTTAAAGGTAAAACTGTCATTATGTCAAAAAGTAAGAAAGATAAAGCAGTAATAAATGCACTTTTCTTAAATAGTGTGTTTTTTGTCGGGAGACAATAATTTTGGGACGGAGGGAGTAGCTCTGTTTGGAATCAACAACTTCAAACTTTTATTTTAAACAAGTAGCTCTTAAATGAAAAGCTGATTCATGAAGCTTTTAAAATTGTTAGGAGCTGTTAAAACTGTAAATTACGTAAATTACTGATATACCCTCCTAACATATTATAATTTATTTAAATATATCCTTTTAAGTCATTTACATCTTATAACTACAGTCTAATTTACCAAATACTTTTATTAAAAAAATAGATACAGCTTGTAGCTCATTTTAACAGTTTTGCAGTTTACAGCTTACGGCTTACAGTTTTACGGCTTACAGCCTACAACTTACATCTAGTTTTGCCACACATACTAATCTATTAGGGTCATCCGACCCAATATATCTTCAATAGCAAAATGGGAAGACTTGGTTGATTGCACGACCGAGTCGTGGGAAGTGTTTTGTCGGATTAAGTCAAAGTTGTGTGATTTGACATGGTGTTTAGGTTAGTTTATTATGTGTGTTTAGTAGCACATAATGACCTTAAAAATATATGTCGTTGTTATATTTATTATCTTTTCTATTTATCTTTGTCTGATAGTTAGTAATGTGTGAGGCCGTGCCTTCATTTTGCTATTTATATTGACGTTAATAATAATTAAAGCCTATTTTTAAACCTGTGCGCGGGTTAAACTTACAAATAAGAATAACTTGAGTTGTTATTCAATGCGGATATGTAAAAAACCCATTTTTTCCGATTTCCTTACTTAATCTCGTAAAGAAGGATAACATGAGGTGTTCGTATATCTATAATCTCGTGTATTCATTTTACGTGTGACAATAACTCGTGCTTTCTTTTTTCTACTTATAACTCTTATAATTGATATATACTGATAATAATATTTATAAATAACAATAACATATTGTTTATTTTATTTATAAAATATAAAGTATACGAGGTATTTATCAAATTTAATAAGTTTAATTTATTTAAATTAACAACTAAAGTTTAATTTTTAAATTTAATAAGTTTAATTTATCAAATTAAAGAGTTTGACGCTTCAATTTTGACTCTTATTGGCAAATAAGAATGCTCAATAATGGACCAAGGACCGGCCAAACATATTTCGGTACGGTATTCGACTCACATTTTCTCTCATATTCAGTTTTTAGTCTGGTCCGACCTTTGTCGGTCTGGGTCCGGACTTCGGACCGTGCAATAAATCTTTTATTCCACTCGTCTCAAAATAAGTGTTCAGTTTGACTTTTCATAGTCAAACTGATTCAACTTTGACCTTAAATATTTATTTATGTGTTAGATAATACTTGATGAAAATTATATTAATGAAAAATATAGTTAAAACCAATTCATTTATTTATTTTGCGTCAAGTATTATATAACACACACAAACAGTTTGACTCTGAAAAATCAAACTAAACACTTAGGCTTTGTTTGTTTTTTCAGAGGTTTTACCTCTTCATCTGCAAACCATGTCTGCAGAAGAAGAATTACATCTAAAGTCTTCATCTGCATGAGCTAGTGCAGAAGAAGAATTACTTCTGCTATTGAAGTACTTCTTTCATTCATTTTTTTCTTTATCTTTTTTCACTAGTGTTTAGAGGTGGCAAAACATTTTATTTTTTATGTTTTACTCTCTTTTTTACGTTTTCGTTCATTTTTTTACGTTTCCGTTCGTCTTTTTACGTTTTCGTCCGTCTTTTTACTTTTTCGTCCGTTTTTTACGTTTCCGTACGTTTTTTACGTTTTCGTCCAATTTTTCAAGTTTTCGTCCGTAAAAGTACGACAACGTAAAAAAACAGACGGAAACGTAAGAAACAGAGGAAAACGTAAGAAAGCAGGCGAAAACGTAAAAAACAGACGAAAACGTGCGGAAACTGACGAAAACGTACAAAATTGGACGAAATCGGATGAAAATGTAAAAAACGGACGAAAACGTAAAAAACAGGCGAAAACGCAAAATAACTGACGAAAACGTAAAAAAACTGACGAAAACGTAAAAAACAGACGCAAACTTAAAAAAACAGACGAAAACGTAAAATAACTGACGAAAACGTAAAAACAAACGAAAACGTAAAAAAATGTATAAAAACTAATAAAAACGTACGAAGACGTAAAAAAGTGAATATTTTGGTGGTGGTGGTGGGAGGTGGTGTTGAAAACGTAAAAACGAACGAAAACGTAAAAACATACTTCTTTGGTAACCTCTTCCTTTCTACAGACAAAATAGGTAACAAGTGCTTTTTTTTAGAATAAGAAGCGAAACTTTATTTTGAGAGGTAGAATCTTTTATGATATATATAAGAAAGTTAAAATAATGAAAATATTATTTTATATTTGATTTTTGTCAGGTAACGTGTGTTCATCAGATCGTGAGTACAAATAAATAACTGTCACTCGTTTAATTATCCGGTGACCAAATTCCGGCCAATCTCCGACTATATTCCGGTATAGAATCAGGTTAGTTTGATTTCCAATTTATGTGAATTTAATGCTTATGAATGTAGATTCATTATTTTATGGTTTTTATTGTTTGTTGCAAATAAATAAGCTAGCTTATGTGTTTTTCGCCTTATATTTCATAAGCCTTATTTTGAGACTTGTGGGCTTATATAAGTTTTCTATGATATATGATCAACTCATAGAAGCCGAAAATCAAATAAGCTCATAAGCCCACATATAAGCCGATACAAACACCCCCAGCTTATTGTTTTTCGGCTTATATTTCATAAGCCTTATTTTGAAATTTGTCGGCTTTTATAAGTTTTATATGATATGATAAACTCATATAAGCCCATAAGTCTCAAAATAAATAACCTTATATGTCATAAACCCTAATTTTCTGGCTTATTTTGAGACTTGTGTACTTATATAAGTTTATCATATGGTAATGAACTTATATAAGCCCACAAGTCTCAAAATAAGCCCGAAAATTAAGGCTTTTGAAATATAAGCCGAAATCAAATAAGCTCACATACAAGCCGAAACAAACACCCCCATAAGTTTATTATGATATGATAAACTCATATAATCCCATAAGGGCTTAATGAAATATAAGCCGAAAAACAAATTAACTCATAAGCCCACATATAAGCTTAAAAGAACACCCCCTAAAGCTACATTCTACATTTTGGATGGTAAACATTGACCGTTAAGCTAATTAGTTTCGTTACTCCTATTCGTAGAATAAGGGATGTGAGGTCCCCAAGTTTAGATCTCGTGATACACTATGCAACTTCGTTGGATCTCCCACCTTAGACGTATAATCTAGAATTGTGGAGAACGTGTTTTACCGGGGGTGGTCTTTGGAGTTTGGGGGTT
Organism: Tanacetum coccineum; assembly: GCA_026074375.1. Classification (NCBI taxonomy): domain Eukaryota; kingdom Viridiplantae; phylum Streptophyta; class Magnoliopsida; order Asterales; family Asteraceae; genus Tanacetum; species Tanacetum coccineum. The sequence goes on from BQNB010034142.1 coordinate 28,730, forward strand.
TTAACCGCTAGGTCACCAATGGTGGTGCTAGAGGGTTGTTCCTTGTGTTACGATACCCAATCCCGCCTGAGCGGGGCATGGGGAGGTAGAATGTAGACATATCATACCCCTACCCTTGGGTAAACCTGAGGGTAAGGAGACTGTCGAGGTAGACCTCCGGCAAAGTGTCTGTATGAGTGTGATAGTGCTCAAAAGATATGTATAATTACATATTACTCGTATTAGTTTTAAATTATAAAGCACGGGATTTGAAAAAAAAGAGTAAATTTTAAAAAGGCGCTTTACCTCTTTTTTGAATGAAGAGTTATTTATCATATTTTGTAAGTTAGCGTCGAGGGCGTTTTTTTTTTTTTGGCCAGGTTAGGCTGATTCATATTGTTATGATATTGTAGGGTGGAATAAAATTTCCAAATGGCTGCTGCTACGAATGAGAGGTGGTGTGTTGTAACTGGTGGGAGAGGCTTCGCTGCACGTCATTTAGTTGAAATGCTTATCCGCTATGAAATCTATTCAGTTCGGATTGCTGATTTAGGTCCTGAGATCAAGCTTGAACCCCATGAAGAGAAGGGAAGCCTTGGTCAAGCTTTACGAATAGGCCGTGCTCAATATGTATCAATGGATCTCCGTGATTCATCTCAAGTGGATAAAGGTATCTTAGTTATGCAATTTAGATTTAGTTCTGTTTGTTTCAGTTGACCTTTTATCTCATCCACGTTAAGTTATACCATTGATAAATATGAATAATGGACTTTTTGTTGGCGTCCCACTATAGGGGGTGTTTGTTTCGGCTTATATAGCGGGCTTATGACTTATGTGAATTCCGGCTTATGTTTCATAAGCTCATTGTTTGTGGCTCATTGGCTTAAATAAGCTTATTACGACATGATAATATAAGACGAAAAATTTCAAAATAAGCCACAAAAGTGAGCTTATAAACCGAAAACCAAATAAGCTATAAGCTCGCTACATAAGCCGAAACAAACATCCCCTATAATATGGCCGCATTCTCAATTACAAACCTGAACATTGCCGTCTATGTCTAACTCTTAATGCTTCTGTATTCAAACATATCATGGCGAATCCTCATTCTCAATTACTTGTTATGCTTTTTAAAAAAAAGGACATCTTTTCAAGTTTATTATTAACCGCTACTGGTATCTGTGTGCTTTATCATTTGCAGCTTGTGAAGGGGCCGAGGTGGTTTTTCACATGGCTGCACCAGATTCATCCATTAATAACTACAAGCTGCATCATTCAGTTAACGTACAAGGTAAAAAGAACGGTGGTGATCATAGTTGAGTTAATATCTGAGGGAGAAACACATAAACATAAACTCTATATCACTTCTTACATGATTTCGATTGATGGCTTATGCAGTTTGATTTCAATTTGAACCTACAAGCACGAAGAATATAATTGATGCTTGTACTAAGCTCAACGTGAAGAAGCTTATCTATACTAGTTCCCCTAGTGTGTTTTTGATAGGATACATGGAATATATAATGGAGAAGAATCAATGCCATATCCTTCTAAGGTAATGCCTATTTAGTTTTAGATATATATTTTTCGCTCATAATTAGGTATAACGGTTAAAATCCTTTGACCATTAGCCCTTACACGCAAATTGTTTGGTGTATGCGTATCCTTTTTATTATTGGTTCTATAGAATAAAACAAATGCACTCTTCATATATTTAAGACATAGTAGTTTATTTTTAGGTAACCATGGTTTCTGACATTTTGGCTGATTAATCCATAGGGTTTGAACCCACCACCATGCAAACTCATACCGGGTAAAGCCCTCCCCTCTTCTCGAGTTTGGCGTGGCCACTTCAAGGTTCTTCGCACCTAGCATGAATTGAACTTGAGACCTCCCACATTTTAGTAATGACAGTAACAAGCCTTCCGCCACTAGGCCACACACGAGTGGTTAAGCCAAAGTAGTTGTAGTTCTCTCTTGTAATATTGTTAGTCAAGAAACCAATATTTATAACACAAATATTATTTTTGTAAAAGGATGGTTCAGGGCACAAAGCTTCTTCACATAGGTGATGGGTCGGAAGTCCTGAGGTTTGAGCAAAAGGGTTTTATTTCTATCGCTAAGTTTAGTTTACAACTTGTAGTGAAGAAACATGGTCATATTGATTCTTTTTAGATTCTTGTTTATTCATCTCGTATTAGATAAGAGGTGGTACGAGAGGAACATATAGTTAGAACAATGAATTTATTGTTAGCCATCACTAATTCTCATTAGAATACTTGATTTTGAGTGTTAATCTGTCTGGTAATGCTAGATAACAAAGATATTCTTTTAATGTTTCAGCACAACGATTCATATTCTGAAACAAAAGCTGAGGGATAGGCACTAGTTATCAAGACTAATGGCGGCAATGGACTTTTAACATGCTGCATCAGTCCTAGCAGTATCTTTGGTCCTGGTGATAAGTTGTGTGTTCCATCTTTAGTTGCTGCAGCAACGGCAGGGAAGTCAAAGGAAATAAAATACTTGTACTTTATCTCCTCATGAAACGAGATTGCTAGTTTGTAATCTGTAATTTTGTATAACTTATTTTCTCTTTTTTGGTTTATGGATTATAGTTTATTATTGGGGATGGTACAAAAATGTATGATTTCACTTACGTTAAAAATGTTGCACATGCTCATATATGTGCTGAAACAGCTCTAGCATCAGACGGGACTGCCTCAAAGTGAGCTGCAGGCGAGGTAATTCAAATCTGCCTTTTCAGATGAACCTTTATTCATATACTAGTTGATGATTGCATAATATGTACATATATCTGAATATATGTACTATATTCAGATGCGGAATATAGTACTTAGTGCGTTTCCACGCAACATGAGGCTACATGATCCTTCTACTCCCAATTTGAAGGTGTCTGTCTTCTCTTAGTTTATATGACTAGGGGTGGTAAAGAAACTTCTCATTAAGGGCAGTTTATGAGTGTGGCTCAAGACAAGTATGTCCAGTTTATCAGAATCACATTTTTTATATGAACAGATCACGTGCTCTAATATAATGACATAATTTATCTTACATATGAAGTAAAATGATTTAGGAGGTTTGTGTGCAATTAAATGCACTTTGGAAGCAAGACAAAATTGTCACGTCTAAGTTTGATCGTTGTGCTTGGTGATATTTATTTATTACTAACTATAATACCGCAATTGACGCCTTCAAGAATAAGACTTTTGACTTGCAACAGAACATTCAATGCTGCAAAAGCAAATGATCGTCTTGGTTATCAACCTATTGTGTCCCTTCAGGTCCATTCATGTTCCGTTACTAAATTCAGATTTGATTTCTAAATAATTATATAAAGAATCTTGAAAGGAGTTTGGGTTACTGCAGGAGGGTCTCAAAAGGACTATTGAATCATACTCAGATCTCAGGGCCGAGCTTTTGCCTAGAAAAGAAGGGCCTTCTAAAGCTGCCGTATATCTTGGAAATGGATTAGGTATAGCTAACAAAACTATGGTTCTGATGGTTACATTTCATTTACTCGGCTTAATGATTTTCATATTTTGCAGTTGCGGACATACTTCTTTGGAGAGATAGAAAGTTGACGTTCACTGCGATGCTCGCATTGATTGTGTTTTACGTCAGTTTTGTATTACCTGGAAGTACTATGATAACCGCAATTTGCAAGATCCTCATCTGGTCATCCCTCTTTCTGTTTGTTCACGGGAAATTGCCCAATCGTTTGTAAGTTAACATCCCAATATACCGAATAACACAATAAAGCTTACCAAAAGTTTGGATTTCACTAAGTTGTCTCCTTTTTCCGATGGCGCAGAATGGGATATACAGTTGAGAAAATTCCGGAATCAAAGTTTCAGTATTCAGAGGATTTGACCCGTAAAACTGCTTTATCAGTGGCTTCATCCTGGAATTGTGCAGTAGATTGTTTAAAGTCTATTTCAGCTGGTAACGACTGGATGCTATTTTTCAAGGTACTTCATTGAGTGCATTCTTTTGTTTTTAATATAGCTCAACACATGGACACATAAATATATCGTTTATTTCATTGTTTTGTTCATAAACAGATTGCTCTATCACTCTTCATTATAAGCTGGATCGGGTCAATGTCACTGCACAGCTTTTTCGTTAAAGGTTCGTCATACAGTCTCTCCTTTATTTTTTTGTCAAAGACTTCCTTTAAACCTTATCGCCAACATTAAACAACATGCTTTTTATGATGTTATTGTTGCAGTACTCCCGTTTGTGTTTGCTCTGTTCTACATATACGATAGATATGAAGACGAAGTTGACAGGATTCTTAAAGTAGTTTTCCCAATCGAACGCTTGTCAAATCCGGACTTTCTAAAATTATTGAATCCTTTCAAGCCGCTTGACAAACACGATTAGTCAAAGCGCGCGAATGTTCTCTGGGCACCAACATGGAGTCATTTTGTTTGACGATCCAGATCAATTCAGAAGCACGGCAATCTTCTATTGTCATCCGCTACTGTTGTTATTTGTGTTGGTTTGATGATTTTTTTTCCAGAAAATGGACACACGCAGGAACCGGGACTTTTACACAGCTTTTTTCACATCGGTTTTATCTTTTGGTGATGCTTTTTGTACGATGAAATTGTTTGTTTAATTTGATTGATTTATTCTTGTGATTAAAGAGAACAACTCTAGTATGAGGGTCAGCATCTCTGATGTATGGATTTTGATGTTACTACGCATTATTTAGGTGCCGTTTGGTTCGTAAGTTTAAAATTCCAGAATTTTAAACTATAGGAAATCTAATTGAGAATTTGAAATTCTGGAATTTAAAATACTTTCGCATGTTTGGTTGACAGAAATTCATAATATCTAGAAACTGTCATTGTGTTTATTATTGCATCCTTTTTAGGGACAGGGTGTCAAAAAAACCCGACCCAACCTCAATTAAGCCTATTCGAGTCAGGTTACTCAGGTAAAAAAAAATTATTTGGGTTATTCAGGTCAACCCGAGTAATCAGAATACTAAATAGGGTCAAATATTGGGTTGGAAATTTTTGATAACCCGGGTTCGGATCGACCCCATTGAGCCGAATAAATATTTTTTATTTTTTAATATAAATTTTATAAATATTCTATTTAAACAAGTAAAAAAGCATTTTTATTACATTTTACACATATTCGGGTTGACTCGAACCTGAATGGACCTGACACGACCCGAATTGACACAAACCGACTAACCTGAATTCAAATAGGGTCATGTTCGAGTATGAAATCTTTAACCTTGACTCGACTTTGACCCGACCTGAATTGACCCGAACCTGAACAACCCCACACCCGACTAACACCTCAATTTGCAGATTTCTTTTGATTTAAAAAAACAACAAAAACAATAAGAAAAAAATACAAAGAAAAACAAATTAAAGTTCCTTATTTTTTGGAGGCATTATAATTCTCGCATTTTGGCAATTCGTAGAATTTTAAATTCCTTCATTTAGGATACCATACACAGTATTTGAAGTAAATTAAAATGCAAATGCCATGAAATGCCCCTGATATACCCAACCATACGCACTCTCATATACTTTCGGCGAACTTCTTTTTCATGTTTTTTTTATGGTGTTAGAAATTTCCGCCCTGCATTTGTTATTTTAAAGATCACGTGTGATTCAATCACACGTGATTTATAAAATAACAAATCAACTGTGACTTTACAAATCACATGTGATTTTTCACGGTGGAAATTTCAACACTACATAACATCCATGTTTTCATGAAATATCATCTATGAAGTATCAAACGGAAGTTTATCGTAAACGTTACATATAAGTATATGACATATATTAAATGGTGTTGTTAGAAGTGCAATATTTAGATGTGAAAGATACTTGAGACAAAAAATGACACAAAGTAGCTAAGAAACATTCAAATAAAAGATACTTAAGATAAAAAATGAGACAAAGTAGTTAAGAAATAATGATCAATATCGATAATAAGTTCCTAATGGGATTAAGTATGTTGTTGTTTTATCCATAGTTAGATAAAAACAAAAGGGTGTTATTGTTTTAAGTGATCAAAATGATGGGGTATTGGTTTTTTTTTTGAACGACAACTTTATTAGAAACACTAACAAGAAGCTAGACAATTACAAAGAAATCAAATATGGGTGTTGAATCCAACTATCTCATCTTAACTTAGAATTACCTCTAGCTTTACACCAACAAAAATATCGTAAAACAATATCATCGAAAATGGACTCTTTACGAGGCTTTTTACTCGCGAAAAGTAATTGGTTCCAGAAATTCCACAAACTCCACCACGTAACATAAAAAACGCCTTCCAAAATAACTTTCAAATTAGAAGCAAGACGAACCGAATTGAACCAAACGAGCCATTCTGCATACGATGAAAAAGTTTGCACTCCCAAATTCCACCAGCGACATAATAATCTCGTCACATCTCTAGCCAAAGAACAATTGAAGAATAAGTAAGAAGTATCTTCAAGAATCGCATCACACAAGGGACACGACTGCGATTCAGTAACGACATTCCTTTGGACGAAGAAAAAATTAAACATTTCATCCGTTTTAAAATAGGTGTTATTTTTTAAAGTTTTTATTTGTCAATTTTGACCCTTAGATATTTTGTTATATGTTATATAATACTTAATGAAAATTATACCGGTGAAAATACACTTAAAACCCAATCCATTCATATATTTTGCATCAAGTATTATATAACAAAAAAAAAATAAGGTCAAAATTGAACCAATTTAACTTTGAAAACTCAAACTACACATTTATTTTAGGAAAGATGTATTAATAGTTAAGCAAAGTGTAGTACAAGGGTCACCAAGTGAGCCAGTACTATGTATGTGTAGTACAAGGAGTGTGGTGTAACCAAGAAAATGGATTATATTGTAACCAAGAAAAATAAAATAAATGAACGTAGAGAGACTCTTTGAAGGTTTTGAGAAGAAAAATAATGAATTTTGATCCACTTGAGTATTTGAGGTATTCACAAAAGTGTATATTGCCGGAAAGACCCTGACTCTGGGTGTTCACGTCACAAAGAATAGTTCCGACAACTCTTCCACCTCAGTAGAAATAGCATGTCTATCTCACAAAGAATAGCTCCGCGACTCTCGTGGCTTAGTGGAGCACCAACTGGAGTTAGCACGAGCCGAGACTCGAACCCAACACCTTTTATCCATGAAATTTCATCAGTGGGCCCATACATTTTTTGAAAGTAGATACGAGCTGAAACAAAAAGCCCTTTGGAGGTATATTTCATACCAGTTACGTGCATGTATGTTTATTAAGTTACTTCTAGCTCATAATTTTGATATGCATCTCAAAGTATGCGTATATATATTCATACACTCTTTGCATGTCATGTTTTTTGAAAAAATGTTACTCCTGTCACAATATATCTGTTAAAATGATAGTATACTACCATCTTCATTTTAAAATAAGTGTTCAGTTGACCTTTTAAGAGTCAAACTGGTTCAACTTTAACCTTAACCATTTTTGTTTGTGTTATATAATACTTGATGCAAAATATATGAATAGATTGAGTTTTAAATGTATTTTTATTAGTATAATTTTCATGAAGTATTATATAACTTACAAAAATATATTTACGGTCAAAGTTGACAAAGAAAGACTTCAAAAAGTCAAACTGAACGTTTATTTTGGGACGGATGAAGTATTATACTTTATGCATTGTTGTTGACTTGTTGTAAATCGATCTTTAAGTTGAGCACATCTTAATAAGGTTGAAATGGTTCCTTAATTAGCTTATATGTCATCGTCCTAACTTACGGTTTAAACTTTGAAGCGCGTGGTGTTTAAGCCATAATGTCTTAATTCAAGCAGGTGGTTCAAAGGATGAAAGATTTAAAGCACGTAACTGATGATCAAACATTCTAAGGTTTTAAAAGATGAAAGAGTAGAGGCTTCACTTCGGCTTGCACGGGCGGTGACATCTAAGTAAGAGGTACGCCATGATCATTATAGACGAAACCAGAGTAAGTCCCGAGACATCCACGAATTCCGCTATTCTAAAGATGCAATACATATCGGAAAAAGAAACAAGTTCTTATTTTCAAGGCAGACTTTGCAAAAGCTTACGATTCCGTTCGATGGGACTACCTTCTGGAAGTTTTGCATGCTTTTGGATTTGGTGCTAATTGGTGTAAATGGATTCGTGGTATTTTCACCTCAGCTATGGCATCGGTTCTTATCAATGGAAGTCCTTCTTCTGAGTTCCCGTCTTACTGTGGGTTGAAACAAGGTGACCCTCTAGCTCCTTATTTATTTATCCTTGTTATGGAATCGCTCCACATTTCGGTATCTAAAGCGGCTAACGAGGGTAATTTTAAAGGCCTTTGTCTTCATGAATCTCTCACTATTTCTCATCTTTTTTTATGCGGACGATGCGGTTTTTGTTGGTGAATGGTCTCATGAGAATTTGGTGAACCTGATTCGTATGCTAAAGTGTTTTTACCTTGCTTCGGGATTGAAGATTAATCTTCAAAAATGTCATATTCTGGGAGCTGGTGTTTCGGATGAAGATATCAGGTATGGTGCCTCTCTTATTGGTTGTGACACTATGCACACTCCTTTTAAATACCTTGGTGTGTTGGTCGGTACCCCGATGTCTCGTACCTCTGCGTGGGATGAAATTGTGCAGAAAATTCAATCTAGGTTGTCCAAATGGAAGAGTAAAACGTTATCGATTGGTGGCCGCTTGACTCTTGTAAAATCTGTGTTAGGAGCAGCTCCTTTATACCACATGTCGATTTACAAAGCCCCCAAAAAAGTTTTGAATGTTCTTGAATCGATAAGAAGCAAGTTTTTTAATGGTATAGACCCGCTGGAGAGAAAAATTACTTGGATCGCATGGGATAAAATTTTGGTTTCCAAAAAGAAGGGTGGCCTTGGTGTTTCCAGTTTATATGCATTGAACCGTGCTCTTCTTCTAAAGTGGGTATGGCGCTTTATTTCCAACGATGGCTCTTTATGGTCGCGAGTCATCAGTGCCCTTTATGGTGATTCTCTTGGTTCTCACGCTGTAAACTTTCCTTCTACTTGGTGTTACATTGTTCGCGAAATGCAGTCCTTGGTGAGTAAAGGCTTCGACTTTATGTCTCGTATCAAGAAACGTGTTGGTAATGGCCTTAATACCAAATTCTGGTTGGACCCTTGGATGTTTGAGGTCCCTTTAAGTATTCGTTTTCCCCGGTTGTTTGCTCTTGAAAATTCTAAAGATATTTCAGTAGCCGACAAATGGAATGCTTCGGATCTTAAAGCGTCTTTTCGTCGTGATGTTAGAAATGGGGCAGAGTTACAGCAATGGTTGGAAATGGTCTCGGTTCTTGATTCGGTTTCTCTTTCTTCTTCAGCTGACCGTTGGTTTTGTGTTTTCAATGGAGATGGTTCCTTTCGGGTGAAGGACATTCGTCAGCAAATTGATGATCTTTTGCTCCCTCCTTCGATGGAGGCTACAAGATGGCTGAAATGTGTGCCGAGTAAAATCAATGTGTTTGCGTGGCGTGCTCGTCTAGATCGCCTTCCGACTAGATGCAATCTTCTATACCGAGGCGTGGAGATTGAGTCTTCGCTTTGTCCCGTTTGTGGTCTCTTACCTGAAGATATTAGTCATATTCTTTTCAAGTGTGATTTGGCGGTTTCAATTTGTCGTCGCATATGTCATTGGTGGAACATTAATTGGATCGAGGTGAATTTTTTTGTGGATTGGACCGGTTGGTTTTCTTCAATTCGGTTTCCTTCGAAGATTAAGCAGATGTTGGAAGGGACATTTTATGTGGCATGGTGGCATTTATGGAATTTTCGCAATCAAACCATCTTCAATGCTAATCCTCCTAGGCGGTCGGTGATTTTCGATGATATTGTATCTCGTTCCTTTATGTGGTGTACTAGTAGGTGTGCCAAGACGTTCTCTTGGGAGTCTTGGTTAAAAACTCCTTATTTAATTTCCTTGTAATGTTTTTTGTCTAGCTCCTTACTAGCCTTTTAATAAAATTTGCCGTTCAAAAAAAAACATTAGACCAATGTGTTAACATAGGAAAAGAAACAATATTGAAATAACTCAACCTTTTTATAACAAACCAAAACTACTTTTTTGGCACACCATCTCGGAATACCACTTGATGATATCCATTTTTATTTGCAATAGTAAATATCAAGTGTCTACAAAACCCATGTATTAAAAGAAAATTAAAAGAGCATGTAAGATACTTTTGATCACTTTTGTGACACAATCATAATTTATAAACTATCAAGTGTACACCTTTTCTATTTAATAAACATAATTATTATAATGACTATAGTTTTATTATATTTAGTATACATAATCTAGGCTAGGTAATCATTGTTATTAGGGATGGCAAAAGCACCCGAAACCGATGGGGAAAACCGAAACCCGAACCGGTTGGGTCGGGTTCGGGGGCGGGTTGGCGGGTTCGGATGCGAGTACGGGTATTGATAAAAGAATTTAGCCGGGTACGGGTTCGGTGACGGGTTTTGATAATACCCGCCCCGATTACCCGTACCCGTATTCGTTTACCCGAATTCGTACCCGCTTTATTGTTATTATAATTAATTAAAGTATATATATTATTACATATAATTTATTCCATTGTATTTTTTATATAACTATTTCTATTATTCAACACATTTGAATGTTACATAAATTATTCAAAAGCGCTAAATCCTCTAATACGGTATTTGTTTTCTTTAACTTTTAAAAAATTTGAATATATAAGGGTGTTTTGCTTTATTTTTCGATAAATTTTAGTGTGACTTAATCTTGATACCTGTCATTTTTCTATAAAAATATTCAATTGGGAATACCCGATACCTGCGGGGAAACCCGAAAAACCGATGAATAATATTAACCGGGTACCCAACGGGTAATGGGGCGGCTACAGATGTGTATTATAAACCGGTGCGGGTGCCGGTACGGGTACACTAAAACCCGCCTCGAACTCGACCCGTTGCCATCCCTAATTGTTATATGCGTATTTAAACTTTTATTATTGGTCTAACGTGGAATGATAATTGAAAGTTAGTTAAGGTTTCGTTTTTGTTTGATTGTTTAAGATTGTTGAATTTTAGGTAGTAGGCCATAAACAAAGAACAAGACAATATAAAGTTTCGTTTAAAATATATACTTTTGTAGAGTCGGTAAATTAATATACATAGTTAACTACATAAATGGTCAATGCTGTTTGCCGGGTATTACAGATTCAATTTTTTTCGTTTCACATCCAGTCACTGTGGTTTTAACATGTCTCATATTCAATCCAATTTGCTTAATTCTGTTAAATTTAGCTGTTAAGTGAAACTGAAATGACCAAAATACCTTTCATCTCATCCTTTTATTTATTTTTTAGATGAGGGTATTTTGGTTATTTCATGTCAAAATGGACTGAATCAGTGTCAAAACCCTAGTGACTAAATCCGAGACAAAAAAGAAATTCAGACTGAACCGTAATACCGGTAAACCACATGGACCATTTATGTAGTATATGATTGGATTTAAAGGATACATATTTAACTTCAAGTTGTTTTTTGTCATTTCAAACAAAAGTCTATGTACTTAAAAAAAAGATCCATGAACCTAAGACATAAACTATGTCTATTAGTTTAAACAGTTCGAATATAATACAGACACAAATGATGACGACGAAGCCGGCTAGGGTTTCTTCAACTAGTGGCCGATTTGCAAGTAATATAATTAAGTGAAAACGACCTCGACGATTAACTTGAACCTAACACCATTTTAAAACTCGTAGGTCTTGAATCGTAAACGGATGAGATACTTCTAATTTAGCTAGGTTACCCGGTAAGAATGAGTCTTTAAGTTATATACGTTTAGAATGAAATTTTGATGTCATTTTAATGCTTACTGGAATAACTTCAAAAGCTAAATACGTGACACTTTTTTTTTTTAATACAAATAGAATTCGATACACATCAGCAGCATTATACCTGCCATATGCATGTTTAAACCATCAAATCATTAAAGTCTTCTCTCATTCATTTTTTAATCAAACAAGATATCGATATTTTTATTTGTCAAATATTAAAATTGCATTGACTAATGGTCCTAAATATAATTACAGCTGGTGGAAGTTAAGATTCTAGACATAAGAAATGCATCCGTTTGATCGTGCATTTACGTTCTCATACACGAAATGAAATAATGATTGGAAATCGAATCACCAATGTCCTAGTCATTTTGAAGAAGAGAAATGATTTGCGCGCTCAAATTTTTAATTGAGACATAAAATTATACATTAAACGGTCGTAATGTATAAACATTTTTGCTTCAAATGCTTGTCTGATGAAATGTGAAAATTAATAATCCATGGGGCAAATCGCATAAAAAGGTACCCATCTTAGGCTCAATGTCAATTATAGGTACTCATCTTTTTTTTTCTCAATTTAAGGTATTGATCTTTGTTTTTGTTGCAACGTTAGGCAATTAACAGGTTTTTCGGTTACATTTCTAACGATCGTTATTTTATTATTGCATCATTAGTCCTTTATATACTATAGTTATTTTCTAGATCTGACCCGTCCATAACGACTATTTATATCACATTTTCACGACTCGGGTTCTAAATAGATTTTATGCGAAACGACGTTTCGGACAACTTTTTATAAGAGCGGAACATCGTTTCGCATAAAATCTATTTAGAACCCGAGTCGTGAAAATGTGATATAAAGGGTCGTTATGGACGGGTCAGATCTAAAAAATAAATATAGTATATAAAGGACTAACGATGCAATAATAAAATAACGATCGTTAGAAATATAACCGAAAAACCTGTTAATTGCCTAACGTTGCAACAAAAACAAAGATCGATACCTTAAATTGAGAAAAAAAAAGATGAGTACCTATAATTCACATTGAGCCTAAGATGTGTACCTTTTATGCGATTTGCCCTAATCCATGTGTACAAATTGTATCCATTTGAAGAATTGCGTGTTGCGTGAGATTGGAATTAGAACATTTGTTTTATAATTCGGGTGTCCGACTTGACATTGCAAGTCGACTATTCCCAGGGCCGATTATCCTTTTGGATAGCCCGGAGTCAAGGAGGTGAACCTCCGTGGCCAATGGAGGATTAATTTTCTCCACATGGTTCGAACCCAAGACCTCTAGACACTTCTCGTCCTAAAGGCTAAGCTCTTACCGCTGAGTCACCCCCATTGGTTTGAAATTAGAACATCTAGATTACTGATGAACGCAATTACTTCTTAAATCAATGGAATTCATTGTCCAGTTAAATCAAGCTGAAATTATTATTAGAATATCCATCTGGCCTATGCCCACAATCGGGCTTGGGCCATATCTATTACCATGTTGAATTATAAATTCTCATAAGATATACATATTATTGATACAAGACTCGATGCTTTCAGACTGTGATCTCGGCTAGGGGTGAGCATGTTGCGGTTTGGTGCGGTTTTTGACTAAAACCGAACCGCATCCGCACTTACAGTTTCTATAAAAATAGAAACCGCACCGCACCACACTTTTCCGTTTCGGTTTTGCGGGTTTTTTACGGTTTTTGCGGGTTTTAACCGCATCACAACATCACTTATGACTTATATAATTAATGTGGGTCTTTGCGGTTTTTGGTTTACAATGTTGGTTTTTTCGGATATAACAATGCATATATTTAATGTAACCACACACATTACTTATGACTTATAAGAATATTAATGATAATATGCACTAGAAGCCTTATAACACACATTAAATAATTAATGTGCCTTTTTTAGGTTTAAAATAATCAATGTGCGATGCGGATTTTGTGGTTCGGTTTTACGGGTAAAACCGCAACCGCACCGCATTTTGTTGTTTTTATTTTTTCTTAAAACCGATCCACTGGTTTTTGCCGTGGTCCGGTTTTTGCGGTTCGGTTTTTTGCGGTTTTTGCAGTTTTACGGATTACGATGCGGTTTTTGCTCACCCTTAATCTCGGCAATCATCACTGTTGGAATTCTTGGTCTCCTCGAAATGTCAATATATGTGTTTGGAGAGCTACCTTTTGGCGAAAGGTATTCCTGTATCTTCCATATGTTGCCCTTTTGTGGAAATATGGATGAATCTGCTCAACACTGTCTCCTGTTGTATCCTTGTATGAAGTCTATATGGATGAAGGTTTGGAGTTGGTGGCACATTGATACGTCTTTTAGCTACCCGATTTCGTCTATTGCGGATATCGCTTATGGAAATGTCAATAAATTGGGCAGCCTAATTCTAAATAAAATGCTTCATGCGGTTTACCAATGTGTGCTCTGGTTGATTTGGAAGTAGAGGAATACGTTAGTGAATGCTCTCATGGATTTAGTTGATAAGGTTCGCTCTCGTGATGTCTTTCATTCTATCCAACGGGTCTCGATGCTTTGGATCTCCTCCCGGGCTTTCTATCTATTTGCTCGGTGGAGCTCTTGGATCTCGAACCCGCGAGAAGTTATCCTAGAGGGCTAGTTTGTATTTTTGTTGTTTGGTTTTTTTTTCTCTTGTTTCAGTTTGGTTTTGCTTGTCCCCCTTTGTATAGTGTTGTTTGAGCTCCTCTTCGAAGTCTCTTGGTAATATATCCCAGCTTTGTAAAAAAAATTATGGATGCATGATTTATAAAGATATATACCCAGAAACCTTAAAAAAGGACTCTCATCCCCTCTAGCAACTTTGGAGAGAAAAAAAACCCTAATCGACTTTTCATTTTTGTTTTCTAATCAGTGAATCGCTTCTCGTTCTACCCTGTGTATGATCAGTCTCTACCTGATCCTGCCTAGTTAGCATCGTGGGTGTTTTAGTTTTTTAAAGAACGACCAGGTTTGATTTTTTAGGGTTTCTTTTTCTTTTAATCGCTCAATTAGGTTTCTTCTGAATCATATTGTTCAAATATTCTTGTGCTCTGTGTTGTTGCGTGGCGGTGCTTATGGGGGGCCTTGTCGAACCTGGTCAATTAGAGTTTATTTACAACATCATCTATTGTTCTTCCTTGGTGCTTAGTTTCTTAATATTGTTTCTGGTTCGTGTACTAGGTGCTTTGTTCGTAATTCTAGTTATATGATGTGTGGATGGAACATGGTTTCTTGAGTCCAAAAAGGAGAGGGGGAGGGAGAGGCGAGGTGGAAAAGCATGCTGTGTCGAAGCCTGCTACTGGTATTGGTGTAATAAGTTCGACTTCTAACCAAAACTTGGGACCATCCATTGATCACACGAATAAGGCTGATAGTTTGAATGGTACGAAGTTAGGGAATGATGACCCGAACACATGTACTATTCCAATTAATATTTCTGATTCACCTACTATAAATCCTAATAATTATGGTCCGATTTTCCCGAGACCTAGTTCGTATGCAAGAATTACCGGTGAACCGAGTGGGAAGAGTCTAATTTCTTTACTTCGGCGGGAAACGGGGGTGATGTGGTTGTCCCGTTAGAGTCTATTAGAGCTATTAGCGCACGATTTGTCAATACGGCATATAGTTTCTCTTTGGAAAAGCGGTTGGCTTACCCCATTGTTGCTAACTATGTTAGGAACACTTGGGGTAAATGGACTTGTTAAATCAATGCTTAACTCGTCTACCGGGTTGTTCTTCTTCAAGTTTAGATTTATGGATGGTTTGGATTCATTGCTTGAAAATGGTCTGTGGTTTATTCGTAATAATCCGTTTATTCTGAAAAAGTGGAATCCGGATGTGAACTTCTTGAAAAAAGATGATGGTAATGTCCCGGTTTGGGTTAAACTCCATGGTGTCCCTGTGACTACATTTAGTGAGGATGGTTTGAGTGCCAATGCTACCTCTTTTGATGCTTGACTCTCTATGCAGCTGACATGTGCATTCAATCATGAGGTTTGTCAAGCTATGCTAGAGCATTGATTGAGATTCGGGCGAATATGAAGTTGAAAGATACTACTATGGTGGCTATGCCTAAATTTGTTGGGGAGGGGTTCTATGCGTGTACTATTCGTGTTGAGTATGAGTGAAAACCTCTTAGGTGTGCGTGTTGCAAGGTTTTTGGTCATGTTCAAAATGAGTGTCCCAAGAATGTAGACTCGGGTTTGGCGAAGAACTTGAAGAAACCTAGCCAAGCTCCTTAAGGTGTTATGGTTGGTCCGAAGGCGGGATTTAAACAAGCCAAACAAGTTTATAGACCTGTTTCTAAAAAGACTAATGCCAACACTATCATAAATAAGAAGAAAAATATGGAGCGTACAAAAGAGGATAGTAATTCAAACCTATTTGATGTGCTTAATTCGGTTGAAAATGATGATGACTTGGTTACAAATGGGAGGACTTTAAATCTGACAAGTAAAAAGGCCAATTCTAGTAGATCTTCATTTTATACTGTGGGATGTAGTAGTGCTAATACTACACCTATTGTTAAAAAGTTGATAAGATTATTAAAAGACTAATTATTGATGAGGAAGTTACTCTTGTGGATGATGAGGGTAAACCTTTGGAAAATGTTGATTCTTCAGGTGATCATGATAGTGAGGATGAAGTTGAATCAGTTGATAATGAAATGACAAGTTTTCTAGCTTCAATGAAGGTTAGCTATGGTACTAATAGTCTTCTAGAACAATAGAAGGAAACTTATGGGAATGCTGACGACTTCGACCCATACGATGATGATATGTATAAAGGTCAGAAAACTCCTGACTGAATTCATTTTTAGTCTAGTCACTTTGTGTACCTTCCTTTAAGGAAGCAGATTGCCCATGTAACGGGCGAAGATATGGGATTCGCCGTCATCCATTGTACTTAATTGTTTTTTGGAGTAATAAAATTTACCTAGGAAACTCTTTAAAAAAAAGATACATAAAAACCCTAATCATAAACCTTAAAGGACCTAATCCCACAAAGGCACAAACGGGATTCGGCTTCTAATCTATCACCTAATAATTTGTACATTATGTGTCGGCTTTCTAGCGTCATGCTAATTTGCTCGTACTCTAGATTCTCAAATTAAATCAAGCTAAAGTTATAGGTTTTGAATTAATAGTTTCACCAATCTATATACTTATGAAAACAATTGTAGAGCTAGTTGAAGTTTGTTTTGTTCTTGGCATCATCTTATGAAGGTGAGCATGAAAAACCGAAAAACGAACCAAAACCTTCCAAACTCAAAAAAATTGCCCCATGGCTCGGTTTTGTTTTCCTATAACCAAAAGTTTCATTCGGTTTTTGCTTTTATGTAAAAACCCACACCGAATATAACCAAATCACACCCATATGTTATATAGGTTATGACCTCACATAAAAAAAATCGAATAAAGCCAAAAGCTAAAATAATCAAATGAAACTTTCATTTTAGGGTTTAATTTTAAATTAATGAAACACCAAATTAATTTAAATTTGTTATTGTTATGTTCCAAAAGATGATATGAAACTACGCAAAACTCCCATATGCACATGTCACACCCCGACAATGGCTGAAACTCGGGAGCGCAACATGATGATCAATCATAATACAAGATACAATATAGAGAAAACTACAATGCATAAAATTCAAGTGTTACGAAGACCATCAACCTCGAACAACCTCGAGTGATGTCCCAAATCACAATCAAATCCATAAACTCTTGCAATATCTAATAGCCCACGCAGGGGTCCAAATCTTCCAAATACTAAAAACCAAATGAAATAAGCAAGCAAGACTTCATAAGAGAAATCCACACGGGATACTTCTAAGTCTGCTATCACATAATACCAACTTATTTCTTTTTCACTTCACCTGAAAATGATTCTCGAAAACGTCAACAAGAATGTTGGTGAGCTCGTAAGTTTGACCTTAAACCCAAAAGTTGTGCCAATATTTCAAACGGTGGACGATAGTGCAATATGACAGTGATTATATATGCAAATAAACCATAGCACCCCCACTAAACAATCATCATATGTCACTTACGCACCTAAAGGGCCTACCAGCTAGAGCACTAAATTAGGGCAGGACCACACACAAACTAGGGTAGGCGTACCCATCCGCTCCAATAACTACACAAATACTGGGTAGGCGTACCCATCCGATCCAAACAATCATGCAACACATAATATTCACATAACAGTCATAAGCACATATCTTGTCCCAAAAACAAAATCATATTTCGCACAGTTCAATTCAAAACAGTTCAAAATACATTTGAGTATTATTTTCCTCCAACGGAAAAACAGTAGAAAAATGGGGCTACGAGAACTCACCTCAAGCTAGTCTTTAGCAACCAAATCTCAATCACACAAGCAAATGCAACGACGTCTGCACACGACCTAGTCCAGTTAATGTCCATTTTAATCATTTATTTCCAAAACAGTCTTCACGTTTGATGCATAGAGTCTAGACGCGTTGTACAATTACCCATAACAATTTAGTGGTGTGATGGTTGACGACATATCCCAACAATCATATCAATCCCATTACTCAATAATACTTACTTATACTATTAAAGAAAATAGATAAGTAATATAAGTAAATATTTATAATTAATAATTATAAATATATCTCGATAAGTCCATTCGGTAACCTTAGTCGCCGTAAAAATAACCATAATAGGGTTGAAAATGGAACGTTTACTCATAATAAACATATTAGAGAAGTTTCGAGAAAAATTATATTTTTCGTCTTTTAGTGAATTTATTAAATAAATAAAATAAAAAAAAGAAATTAAATAATATTTTATTATTTAAAATCAAAAATCATGTTTTTAAGTAAAATTTCTAAGTATAAACTTTTTTTTCGAAATTTTGAGATGACCCGTACGTTCATACAACGTTTTCCAAGGTTTTTAACCTTTATTTCAAACACTTTTCAAACTTTCGACACTTTTCGACAAAAATCCAAGAATATAAATCTTTAACGTTTACTAAAATGTTTTTCCTAAAATAGCGTTCAATATCACTTCGCAAATACATTTCACTTTCAAAAAGTCCGTCAAAACTCTTATAACGACTAAATATCGCTTATTGGGCTTTAAGGCCCAATAAGGGTCCATTAAGATATTTATAAGTCCAAAATACGATCCAAGTCCAAAACCAAGGTCCATTTACATACATAAGCTCATACTAATAAGTAGAAAGTAATTCGGACCACAATAAGCTCTCCCATTAAGTCACGGCTCAAATAGGCTTATTGGGCCGTGAGTCTATAAACTCCACAATACATATATTAAGCTTAACCATAAGCTAATAAGTTACATATCGCATTTGGTTACCACCATAAGCTATAAAAATAGTCCACGAACATACGCCATATCACAAAAATAATAAAAATCACTTCCGCTGTGATTTTAACATAGAACGTGGCATTTAAGCCCAAAATAAGCCACGAAATAGCTTAAAATTAGTTCAAAATAAGCTATACAAGCTATTATACAAAATAAGCTATTTAGCAACATATGTTATTTAACCATCACGACCACAAAATCAAAACTACAAAAACCCCTTTTTCCTTCTTTAAATCCGACAAACCAAACACCCCTTTTTATATCCGTTTCGTTTCCAAAAATTGATTTTTACAACGATCAACTTGTACAACTAACATCTATGCATCAATATAAACCCAAAAGAACAAACAAAATTTAAATTTGGAAACTTACAAGAAAATCTTCAAAAATGTAGATTTCGACACGAACCGGACAACCCAAACGTTGTTTAAATGAATACCCAAATACTCGTATCAACCCAAATATCACGTTCTCGATCAAAGTTGAAAAATATATGGTGGTTTGTGGTGGAGGGTGGCGGACGAACACACACACACACCCCTATGTGTGTGTTTTTTTTTTGAAATGAAATGCTAGTGATAAAAGAGGATATATGTGTACAAGTGTTAGACAAATGAGCTAAAATTAAGCCTCCTTGTCCCCTCTTGGACTCATAACCGGCCATGGATCCTATGTGATCTCGGGTCTTTCTTTTCGTGCCGGGTTCACTTAAATACTCGTAAAACTCAACCGTAAAATACTCCTCAAAGTTACTTAGCATTTTTATTCACTTTAAAAATACTTTTCCATTAAACTAGAGTATTTACACGACATATTTACACTTCAAACCCTTCAAAACTCATTTGAACATTAACGGACGTGTCAGGACCCGTTTTTCGGCATTTTTCAAAATTCACGGGTCAAACCACCCTAAATACAATTAACATAATAATACCTTCCAAAAGGGATTATTAATCACAATAAATTATAAATCACCACAATTCTTATAAAATCATCACCGTCAACACGGTACATAATCTGAATAAACTGACAAAAGTCAAATAGTCAAAGGACTATAATTGAAATATTCAAAACACAAAAAGGGCAAAGGTTACAGTACATCCTTGCAATACATGTAGATTTGATTTCGACTTTGTTGATTTATAAAAATAGTCAAACTTGTAACAACTCCAAAAAGTTAAAAAGATAATTGATAACATAGAAAAATTTATTGTTCTTTAATATGATTTTGATTTTTTTTGATGGCAAAAGAATATTTATATATAAAATATAACTGCTACAAGCAATACGCTATAAGCAAAAACAGTACACACTAGAATAAAACACAAACAACATAATCTAAACCAGTGGCGGAGCTTGATCACCTAGACTGGGGGGGAGGGGGGGGGGGGCGAAAAAAATTCATGACAAGAATGTGACATTTTAATATAAAAGAAGCTCTAAGGTAAGTCTAATTAATCCTTGTTAGTTATAAATCTTTAATCATGTAATAAATTAATATGGTGAATAACAGGGTTTCATTAAGATCAGTAATTAATAGATTAATAAACATGTTAAAATGATTAGGGTTATAATTAGGAATCATATGGGTGTATTCATTAGGCTTTAGATCGCGTAAAACATGATTTAGATTAGGGCAGAATAGAGTTGGGTTGTTCGGTCTGTCATCTTAACGATGCTAATTGCTTTTGTCAAGTTTCCCGGTGTCCTATGATGTACTCAGAGAGTCCCTAGAATTCCAGACATCTAGCCTCGCAGGTTTTTTGAGGTCGGGAAGATCATTCAAACTGGTTGCAAAAAAGTTATACAAAGCAAAAATACGAGTTAGATTAGGTCAGATACGAGGTACAAAACCCCATTTAAAATTAGAAATAGCCTTAGAGCTTTCACAGGAGTTAGTTCTATGTGTCTACTAGAAATCCTCTAAAGTAAGTTTAACCTTTGATTTGTTGTCTAAGTATGGTTTTTAGGTCCACACTTTTTAGTGAGCAAACAGATCCGAATTGGGACTGTTTTGAAGTTTGATTTTCTCAGGAGTACTTGTGCATGTAAATGGCTCTTGGGAATCATGAGGTAGTTAATATGCTCATAGATGAACATAGGTGATTTTTGGTATGAATTATGGAGGTCAGTAAGTAGAGGTTTTGAGTACGTTAAGTCACACTAAAATTCTGCAGTTTTGATTAAAAAGGAGTTGTCTAATGTAATGTGTTAATGAAGCGGTTAAGGTTGGGCATGGTGTCGGGGTGACCCATGATGGGACATTAAACCCCTAGAGACATCCATCATATGATTGTTACATGTGTGTTAAGCTTTTGGCTTAGTAGCGTGTAACACGAGTTATTTTTGTTGTTTAGATTTGTGCTAGTTGTTTGTGAAGCTTTTTGTTGGAATCTTTTGGAAAGCTAAGCAAAGGTGAGTTTCATAGCCCCTTTTTCTCATGTTATTTTGGGGTGAGAATGATGCTTGTCTTGTTGTCGTGTTAAAATGTTTTTAAGCTTGCTGTAGTTATGTGTATTGGATCGGATGAGTACGCCTACTCAGTGTTGTGATATGGGATCGGATGGGTACGCCTACCCAGTGTATGATATGTTTGGTATTGTGGATCCCAATATGCAAAATGAGGTGTGACGGTGGTAAGACTGCGTGAGCTAATATGAGGCCATGTAGCGCACATATGTAGTTGGAATGATTGTGGATTGTGGGCACGTTCCGTCCCGTTGTTGTTAATTGTTGTCATGAATTGTTTTGGTAATTGCAGCAGCTAATTGAAAGTTTATTTTAGACTTTGTTGTATGTCATAAACCTATGATTCTCGCTCAACTTTATGTTGACGTTTTAAGCATCATTTTTAGGTGAGCTTAATGGTGTTAGGATGCTTGGAGTTTCTTTATGCTTTCTGTTTGAATAAATGCGTTGGCATGAATTGTTTGGATTATGTTTTGCATGTCATTTATTGATGAGACCTCTTTCTCATTAATAAAGACACCATTAGGTTTTGGGTATTGTTATGACACTTTGTGTCTTTGCTTTACTTTAGTTTTCATTTTAGTATTCTCTATATAGACACCATGTGTTGCGATGATATCCATTCTTGTTTACGCCTCGCGTTTCGGCCTTGGCGGGGTGTGACATGTGAACCTATAGGTACGAAGGTGGATGATTGTGAATCCATAGATTTGTTGGGTGTTTTGTTGGTTGTTAATGTTGACAAACAAAGGTGTGAATGTGAAATGAGGTAGTAGTTCTTTCATGGTGGAATAAAAATGAAACACACGACATTATAATGACTCAATGACACTTGAAGATTGAATATCTTCTTTGCGTTCTTCACTTGCTAGAAAGTGGAAATGATTGGATGATGAGACGCATTTCATTACGAAATTTACTTGACTTTTGAAAACATAGGCACAAATGCTTATGAGTGTGATTCACATTTCATTACGAAATTCACTTGACCTTTGACAACATAGGCACAAATTCTTATGAGTGTTGGGATATGTGGATGACCCGTTGATCCATAGAGAGGCATCAAGATAGGCATAGGTTTGTGCATTGTAAAAGGTGTTCAACCTCCATGGGTTGTAGTGGTGGTAGGGGATTATTAGATTGTGGGGAATGGTTACATGGTAACTCTTCTTGTGAAGATGACTAGGTAGATGACTCAAGATTGGTAGTAGTAAGGATGAATCGGTTTTTCATTTCACTTTGGTGGTTTGGGGATGTACTAGACCTAGTGATCACTAACAAGAATGAAGAATAGTTATGAGGTATGAGTGTATGGTAGAAGTTTATCTTGTGGATTTTGTGTATGATAGACATACGGGTTAAGAGGCTTGAATTAAT